>PVJS01015082.1:0-39396 GCA_004027185.1 Glis glis
CAACTTCGTGAGACCCGGTTTCAAAAAAAAGTATAAAAAAAATAGGGCTGGGGGTGTAGCACGGAGGTAGAACGCCCCTGGGTTCAATCCCCGGTACCGCAAAAAAAAAAAAAAAGGAAACTGCAGAGGCAAGAAAATCTATATGGTTTTGATACAGACATGGTCCGTAGAGCTATGCATTATGAGTAATGGCACTGTTGCTACTTTTTTTTCTACATGGCAGATACGAAATTAGCCAAGAACCATACATTTGACAATGAAAGAATGAAATGATGATGCCTGAATACTGCATAGGTACCAAATGAAAAATAAATGAACACATAAGTATCTCTTCTGTACCCATTTTTTTAAATCTTCACCTAAATTCATGAACTTCACATGGGGCTATGAATTTTGTAATGTAATTTTTAATTAAATTGTTTGTATAGACAGCGGTCTCACGAAAAATATTTGCCAGCGTCCCTGCACACTTTAGGAGTGGCTTAGATCAGGTTCATATAAGCATGTTGCTAATGACTTAACTATGGGGTCTTCTCACCAGAGAGATGATGAAAAAAATATCTGAGGATTACTTAGAGAACTGTCATCCCTCTCTTACAGCTGAAGGGTCACTGTAGTTTTCATGGACAGAAATATCATGATCAGCTATTAAAAATGAAGCTTCAGAGCAAGGTTTCACAATTTGTGTACATACTCACAATGTAATAGTAGGAGCAAGTCTATTATATGTCTAAGTCTATTATATGTCTAAGTCTACTATGTAAAGGGAAAATGCACAGAAAAGCTACTAACAGAAAATAGGATAAAATATTAAGTACCCTTTAAGAGAAGTCTGAGAAGGTTTGCCTGTTTCATGTGTACTTTTTACTATTTTCTAAATTTGATACAGTAAACATGTGCCATTTCACTTTTATCTTTCAGCTCACTGAGCCTCTTTTAACCTGCTTCTCTTCTCTGCACATTATGTTCCCTTTTGCCTATAGACTCATTCTCAGCTACTGGCCTTCAATTATCTAAATCCTATTTATCTTTGAGATTCCATCAGAAACATCACTTCCTCCAGGCACTCTTCTCTGACCCCTCAAGGTTGTAGGAAATGCTCTTCTAATGAACTCCCACATTATCCTATAGATTCTTATCTCTGCACAGGTAACTGAAAGTTGATTGCCTCTTCCAGGCCTGCACTCCAGCAGTGCCTATCACTGTGTCTGCCAATAGTAGGTAGATCCTTAGGAAAATTTATGAAATGAATAGGTGGATGAAATAAAAAATACAATCTTAAACTCCTTTTAAAAAAAAAATATATATATATATATATACACACACACACACACATGAACAAAGCCTAGGAGACTCAGGGAACTTTGTGTTGTTGTTATTTATTTATTTCTCATTGATAGTTCAAAAGCAAAGTTGTTAATGTAGTGCTTCAGTCAGTAAAGAAAGAATCTATGGAATTGTGCTCTGACAGGGATAGGTATTCTTTGGGGCAGTGTTGGTCAAATAAGTTCCTAAGAACACTAATTCCATAAGGTACCCTGGAGGGAAAAAAAAAAAAAGAAGGAGAAACGGGCTATAGTCAAATAACTTCAGGAAATGCTGTATGCATTGGTCCCCTCTAAAGAATTACAATGTGCATTAGCATATTTCAGTGTTGTACAAAGTGTACTAAGTCGTGCTGTAAAGAATCTGGTTAATTTATTTTTAATCCAGTACTTCTCAAACTTATTTAAATATGAATCCCTTCTTTATGTAATACCTATTAACATCTATTTCCCAGAACACTTTGGGAAATGCTGGGTTTACGAGATAAGGCTTCCAGAGGAAGGAATTTTCTGGCTCATGGTGAAGGCAAGAAGTAGGAAAAATACTAGAGACAGAGTTTTTTTTTTCCCCAAAAAATACTAATAAAGTGCAACATTTATTGAGCACTTACTATGTGACAGATAGTATACCAAGAATTTTACATATTTTAGCTTGTTTAAATTTGATAATAAATTTAAGATATAGGAACTGTTATTCCCACTTAATGAAAAGAAAATTGAAGTTCAAAGGAGTTAAGTATGCTGGGGACAGCAACAGCACCATGTCTGGCTGGGTTACATCAGACCCTCCCTCTGAATCACTATGCTACCACCACTGAATGACAGTGGTGCTAAAATACGAGCAGTCTCGCCGGGCATGGTGGTGCACGCTTGTAATGCCAGTACTTTGGGAGGCGGAGACCGGAGGATCCGTGTTCGCGGCCAACCTCAGCGCGCATGCGCGCGATCGATCGATCTATCTCTCTTTCTCTCTCTCTCCTCTCTCTGTCTCTCTCTCTCTCCTCTCTCTGTCTCTCTCTCTCTCTCTCTCTCTCTCTCTCTCTCTCTACCTAGCGAGGCCCTCCGCAACTTCGTGAGACCCGGTTTCAAAAATAAAGCATAAAAAAAATAGGGCCGGGGGCGTAGCGCGGAGGTAGAACGCCCCTGAGTTCAATCCCCGGTACCGCAAAAAAAAAAAAAAAAAAAGGGAGCAGTCTTTTCCTTTATTCCTCTTCTCTTTTTCTTCCCTTCCCTTCCTCCCTCAAACATCCGGAGTGTCTACTCTGTGCCAGTCATCTGTGGACCCTGGGGTTTCAGAGATGCATCAGAAATGATCCCTCTTCTCAAAGAGCCTCCAATCTAGCCCACCAAGTCAATTAGTTTCCAAGCCCCAGGACAGATTAACAGGTGGATGAGGGGGAAGATGACCCATAGATTGTATCAACAGTATCAAAAGGCCGCAGAGGTAGAGATGAAAGCCCCATCTAGGGCTACTTCCCACACATTTCTGGGGCTGGGTCCTTATAAGAGACATTTGCCAGCATATGAGAAGGGGTGGAAAGCTTCACATATAAACCACCAAATTAAGGCTGCTTTTATTAAATAGATGTATTAGTGGAACTTGGGAGGAAGCACACCTTTCCTCTATTTTAAATATTCCCTGGAGTTCTGGGAAGTGAGCAAAATTCCAAGAAGTTATCTGGGGAAATAAGCATAAAATCTCATCCACATGGGACTTACAAAATAAATATAATTCAGGACAGAAAGAAATCTGGTTCCTATTTTTAAACAAATAAACTCCTGTAAATAAATAAATTTGTTTACAAATAAACAAACTTTAGCTCATACTACCAATCACCATGTTCTGTGAGTGTCTGCCTCACAATCAAGATGGGGAGGTCCACTGGGAATTGGGACTTTTTATTCTTTTCTCCCCTCACCCCTAGTCTCTAGCACAGTGCCTGGTGCATTGTGGATACTGAATGAATGTTCAAAGAAGGAAAGATGGAAGAGAGGAAGTGGGGAGCAATGGAGGGAGGAGACTTGGATAAGACAAGGAAGTCACCAGAGGTTAAGGGAAGTTCAGGGGTTTGCTGCCTGGATCCTCCAGTAAAAGACTCAGGTTTAGGAAAATACCCACTACTTTCTCACAGCTACTTCATGGTGCCCTCATCCTAAAAATAATCTTGAACTGACCGATGGAAGCATTTCCAGTCTCTCATGGGGCTAAGGAGTTCTGGGCCTGCTATCTTTTGCTGAAGACTGTCACTCAGGGAGGAGAGGTGACGATAAGCCTCTGTTTGAAATTCACCTAGTGCTGCATAAAGAATGGTGCACATGAAAAATTGATCACGACACTGCACCCAGGCAAATAATATTAATAATGCAATATTTAAACACACAATATATCCCTCTTAATGATGAAAAGAAACCCAAGGTCACAGCAAATAAAAGTCATTCCAATGATACCAAAAGGAAAAGTTTTGCCACGTGTATCACTCCACAATAGCATCCTTTATACCACCGTCTGACAGAGTGAGTAGCCTTTCTACCAAGAGAGGGAGCAAAGCCCCCCTCGATAGAAACATTCTAAGGCCACTATGAAGTTCCAGAAAAGAGTAGAATCTAGGGATACTACCCTCCTTTTCTCATCTCCTCATTTGTAAAATGAATATAACAAGGCCTAAACTCTTCCTGGACCTTTGTTTCCCCATCTGTAAAAATGAAGGGACTTCTAGCTGATCTTTGAGCTGCCAGATTACAATTCTGAATATATACAATCATGTACTTAATGGAAATTTGTAAAAACAGAGAATTTGAACTCTTCTGACAGACCTGGCTTCAAATGTGGCTCTTCCACATACTTACAGTGGGACATTAGTCAAGTTACCTAAGCCCTCTGAACCCCAGATTCCTGAGCAATAAAATGAGACAATAACAGTTCTTACATCAGAGATTTCTTCTGGGCACCAAGTAATTCAAGAAAACACTACTAGCAAGGGAAGGTATAGACATCATGCCCAGGTCTGTTTAAATTCAGACTCTGCTCTTTCTACTATAATAGTGAAGAGCATCCGGAACACAAGTCTAAAAAGCCAGGCAGAGTGCAATAGAAGAAAAGGCATTCTGCTGTTGAATGCCAGAGGCAAAAAGAATTAATACTGTTTATGGGTGACAGTAGTAAGTTGTTATATCTTGAAAAGAGCTCAGGAGTCAGATGCCAGGGACTCAAACATTTAACCTCTCTGAACCCCAGTTTCTTCTCTTACACAACATGGACAGTAATGGTACCTTCTTTACACAGTTGTTAAGAATAGATAAGGTAATGTATATCTGTATTTAGCATAGTATCCAGAACATAAAAGTTCCATAAATGATAGCCCTTATTAGTACATATCATTAGTATGGCTGGTTCCTTTAATTACATGAATATTATTCATGATCAGAACTTCTAGAATGACCTCAGCAGTCCACAATATGCTGGTAACCCTAAAAGAATCAGAAGCCCAGAATAGCATTTTTCATTGGTTTTCCAACTTCTATATCACAAAAAGAAAAAGTCTGGAGAACACGTGTTTTGGCCTTCGACCAGGCTTTATTCTCAGAGGTATTATTTACATTTCAGATTTACTATTTTCTTCCATGGTGCTGACATGAAATAACCTTCTATTCTCTTCCATGTTAAGAGTACAGTGTTTCTTGGCTCCATAAATAATTCAGAGCTATATTAATATTTTAAGAAGAATAAGCAATATATTTTGGACACTGGAAAACTGCGAGGATTGAAATTAGTTATTTGTAGCTGAAAACTTAATTGAGTCAACATATTGATTGTTTTTTCTTCTAGGTTTTATTGCCCATACAATGAAGAGGAGTGCCTGCTTCCATTCCAAATACTGCATACTTAATTATATCTGCTAGATTTTATTTTTATGAAAACTCAAAAGCATCCAACCATGAACTTAAATGCTTTTGCCCATATGATGCTAAACATAGAACCACTCTCCCTTTCTTAAAACAGAGCACTCTTTTTCACATACATTTTTTAAGCATGATGGATTTTCATAAATATCAGATTTCTGAGTTAGCACTTGTAATGTGGCTAAGACGAAGGGAACTATAGTTTATTGGTAACCCATTGGGTCTCAGGTATGTGTATGATCCTACTTAATCTTTGAAATAACCTCTGCTCTAGATAATATTTCCCTTTCATAGATGAAGAAATTGAGGCTCAATATGGTCAAACAATTTTCCAAGGTCATAGAACCAAAATATGCATCCAACCCTGAAGCCTAAGCTCTTTCCCCTACCAGGCTACCTCACTGTATTAATAATAACTTGAACATTTACTATGAACATTAAACATTTACTATGTCTCCAGCACTGTTCTAAGGTGTTTACATGCATTCATTCAATTATCACGATAGTCCTTGGAGGTAGGGGCTACTGTTATCCCATTCTACATTTCAGGAAAACAAAGCTTAGACTTGAAGTAGCTTTCCCTGATATGAAGCGAAGGAGCCAGGATGGAGGTCATACAGTCTTACTCTAGGGACAGCCATAACCATTTCACCTGCTATAGTCCCAGACACCGAAATCTAGAAAATATGGAAGTGGGCTTTCATCACTAGGTGGGTAAAGTAAGACCACCAGGGAGTCATCTTCTCAACTCTAAATTGAATTCTAAACAGATATCTGAATAAAGATAAGGTGACCATGACAGGAAACTCACAATTGACAAGCTGACATTGTTAACAATGCCCATTTCTAGGTGTGGTCTGGTATTTTTGCTGGCTGATCAGTCAAATTTGATCCATCCAGCAAAAGGGGAGTCTGCCAGGAGCCTCTGTGCTATTCTCTGATTATACCCTAATTTCTCTCAAATTATACCCTGATAGGGTATTGCCTATACCATCTGCAGTGACAGAGTTCCAAAAGGATAAAGAATGTGCTCAGAGTTAGCTGAGTAGTCACATCACTAGCTGCTCCTCATTTGGCAAAGTAGATCACTTGGCAAGGTAGTTCTCAACTTAGCAAGTGGGCTGAATTTAAAGAAAAAAATCTTATTTTTGGTGGAGTTACACCCATGTAAGCATCCCTTCATATACTTGTGTATACACACACATGCACAGGGTTCCTGGTCTTCTCACACCCTGTGAGCACATGTAGTACAGGGCAGAGTCTTACAGACCGGAACTAGAAACATATCCTTTGCAGAGAGACAATCTATCTACTGATAAACAGGTGGACTTGGCTCAAGTGCGATGAAACATCTAGATCAGTTTATTGAGTATCTACTAAGTATCTCATGAATAGCAGTGGGCTCCCCCCAGATGGAGAAAGAGGGGGGGCACACAGTCATTTATAACACTATTTCAGATGTGACATATCATCACTGATGCCATATTTTATTCATCACACATACTAACTCTGGCACAGTGTGGGAAGAGATTACACAACAGTTGAGGTTGAGGATCATTAGGAGCCATTTTGAAAAGCTAGGTACCATAAATGTCAAACAACACAATGTAATCATTAAAAGACAACTGAGAGATTTTTTTCAACATCCAGGTAAATATCTTTGGAACATAGGATCAACTAAAATAATTAGACTCAGTGTTAGTCAGCTTTTCATCATTGTGACAACTACTGAGAAAAACAACTTAAAGGAAGAAAGATAGATTTTGACTCACAGTTTCAGAGGTTTCAGCCCATGGTAAGCTGGCTGCATTGCTTTGGGCCTGAGGTGAGGTCAAGCATCATGGTAGAAGGGCATGGCAGAGGGAACTTACTCACCTAATGGCAGCCAGGAAGCAGAAAGAGAGGAGGGGCCGGGGTCAACCCCTAGTCCCATGGGCAAGCCCCCAGTGACCTACTGCCTTCAATCAGGTCCCCCCAGGCTTGGGCAGCATTCTCACTGATGTCATGAAAACAACTGACCACACGATTTAGAGAAGGAAGATTTATTTGCTCATAGTTTTGGGAGATTTTAGAGGTCCAGTTCATGTCAGGACAGGTCTGTGGAGCTCAGGGCATGGTGGCAGGAAGCAGAGAAAGGGAGAGCACAAGGCTCTGTTCTCACATCACAGAAACCAGAAGCAAGAGAGAGAGAGCAGGGGGAAGAAGGAGATTAAATAATCCTCAAGTCCACACTCCCAGGAACCCCTCTTTAGCAACCGGATCCCCCTTCCAACATTGCTGCCTGGTTTCTATGAGGGCCAGGAGGACACTCTAAATCCAAACCATTACACTTTCCTATAGTTCCCAATAATGCCTTCAAATTATTAATCCCCTGTGAGGTCAGATCTCTTGTGACCCAATCTCTTCTGAACATTGCTGCATTAGGACCAAGTCTTAAACACATGAGTCTTTGGGAAACACTTTATACACAAACCATTATAGATTTCATTTAGGTTAATTGGTTGTGGAATGAATTTAATTCAGATCAGGACTAACTATACATAAGATTTTCAAAAGTTCTTGAGATTTTCTTAGGTTTAGAAAATCAGCCCATCAGGATTCTTATAGATAAGACAATCAGGGATACCTAACCTTCAGTGATTACAATGGGCCAGATTCAGTATCTAATATTTAGGAAATAAATATTTTCCCTTCTATAGTCTACTAGCATTCATTGAATATCCATTATGCAAATGGTACTTGTATGTTATTTCTTGTTGTTATCACCACCTGTGAATAGGGACTTTAGAGTTATATTTTGCAGATGAGGAAATGGGCTCACAGGGATAAAGTGACTTCCTCAGAAACTTTATGACAGAGCAGTTTCAAGCCCAAATCTGAGGACTCCAAAATGAAGATTTTTAAACAATTGTTTTTAGACAATTCCATGGGGCGTCCATGGAAAGAAGGTGAAAATACTAGATTTTGTTTTTTTTTTTGGATGGGATGGTAAATTGTACCATCTCTTTACTTCAAATTCTTCTCTTTGGTCAGTGTTATATGATGAAGTACAAAGACAAAGAAATGAGACTTTTAAAGTTTTATCAGAGCCATATAAGATACTTTAGGTCCTCGCTCTATGTTCTTCTGTCTCAGCTACTCACGATAAAAATACAATACTCTGAAGACTGTGTTGCACCTTTGCAGAATACAAGAAACATTCTGGTACAAGAGTATTGAAATAGATTTGTCTGTTAACTGCTTGAGGCCTAAAGCCGCAAATGAGCCAATTTTGGCCTGGTGTGGAACTCCCTCACCCTTATGCTGCACCTGATATTCCCATGGAGAACACAAGCTGGAGAGCTGGCCATTCTCAGCTGGAGTCTCTTAAATTAACATCTCTATTTTTGACTCACACACCCCAGGTCACTATAAGAGCTACCCTGTACCTTTCCACATTCTTTCTTACAGGCTCACTACCAATTGATTCTATCACCTACAATCACTTGTCTTCAACTCTTGCCCCCAGTCTGATCCAAGCCACTATTATCTCTCTCCTGGGCCACTAATGACCTCTTTTATTCTAGTCATATACTCTCTAAACCATTATACACTCAGAAACTAGAATTATGCTTTTTAAATAAGAAAAATCATGAGCGTGATAAGCAAGAATGGGTTCTAGAATCACTGTCTAAATCATAATCCCGATTCTGTCAGTGATTATTTTGGCAAGTTAGCCTATCTTGTGCTTGTTTTCATTTTTTAAAAGGAAGATAAGATATTGCTTACTTCATAGGGTTATTATGTTAATTCAAAGAATTAATACATGTAAAGTTCTTAGAAGTGTTCCTGATATGTAATAAACTCAATATACTTCAGTTCTTTGCTACACAGAGCATGATCCATAATCCCACAGCATTGGCCTCACTTTGGAGCCTGTTTGAAATGCAATATATTTGGTCCCACCACCAAACTATCCAATCAGAATCTGCATTTAAATAAGATCCCCAGGTGATTCCTACGTGCATTAAAGGTAGAGGTGCTCATTAATCTGACATCACCATCATCACCTCCTAAATTCTTGATTTCTATCCCTTGAGTTTCACACCTGGACTCTCCCTCTGAACCCAGCCTATCCTGACCTGTTGTGATTAGCCAATTATTTTGGTTGACCAACTGGTTTTTTGACACCATATCTCACTCAAGATTGTGTTTTTCAGTTTTCCCATTTAGTTCTTCATACTGAAGTTTGCCCATAGGGAACTGACAGATTGCACTACTCCAACAATAGCTTCTAAGATACTGCTCCCTACCTAGCGCTTAGCAGTCCTTCCCAGGATCCTGCTTCTTGGGAAGGAGTCATCTGAGAAACACTTTCTAATTGTGTGGCCTTGAGCAAATTTCAATTTTTTACCTCCCTGAGTCTCACTTTCAATCTGGAAAATGAAGATAAAATAACCCAGCTGTAAACAAGTACAATCTCTTACTAGCTGCTTGATCTTGGGAAAGTATTTAATCTATTTGAGTCTTATTTTTCCTAATCTAGGTAATGGATACCTTTCTCAGAGTACTGTGAAGACTGAGATTATATATGTTAAGCCCTTGGCATGATAGCCAGTTTGTAGAATGCAATCAAAAAAGACTGGCTAGTATATTAATGAGTATTATAACATACTATGATCATTACTATAATGTCTCATTTTTCTATAATACCCAGGAAAATTACTCTGTCCAGCACTTGACATCCCTTCCCCAAATATTTGCTCCATATTTCTTAAGTTACTTTAAAAGGAACATCATATATTTGCATGTATAAATTCCAGAGTATATGTGAGTCACAAGGTGTTATAGTCATACTCAGTAAATAGTAAATGTTTGATAAATGAATAAATGAACAAATGAATGATGCTTTATATTTGCTAAGAATCAAGGGTGGTATTTGCTGTTCTTGCCTGTGAGAACAAAAATAAATCCTCAACTTAGCATTCATACTTTCATTCAACTGGGCTTCCTTCAAGTTGATCTTTGATGAATGCCCTAACAATACAATACACTTATTCTTTGAGCTGTTAATAACAGTAGACAGAGTTTGGGCTTTGAAATATTTAGCATGAATTTTAATTATGACTCTGTGAGATCTGAGATCCCTTAACCTGTCTGAATTACAGTTTTCTCCTCTGCAAAATTGAAGTAATAATTAATCTTCCATATCACTGTAAGATTTTGGTGAAATGATACATATAGAAATTGATAGCATAGCAATTAACACATTATGGAAAGTCAATAACTATAAGTTCCTTTGTTGTTTTGCTTACTGTAGCCTTTTGAAAGGAATTCGGCAATATATAACAGTTCCTAAATTTTTATTTCTAGCCAGGAATTCCATATCTTGGAATTTCCCTCAGAATATGCATAGCTATATTTTATAATGTCTGCATTTTGGGGCAGGGTACTGGGATTGAACCCAGGGGCATTCTACCTCCAAGCTACACCCCTCGCCCTTTATTTATTTTTATTTGGTAACAGGGTCTCACTAAGTTGCTGAGGCTAGCCTTGAGCCTGTGATCCTTGTATCTCAGCCTCCCAAGTACTAGATTACAGACATGTGCCACCACGCCTGGCTGTCTGCATTTTTAATTTAGCCTTTTGGAAACTGGTAAACTGGTCCTCACACAGAATGCATCCATTCAGGATAACTGAACTATTTCAGTTTGTACCTCATCATCAAGCTAGCTTCTAAAAAATATTCTTTCACACATTATTCATTTAATCATTCAACAAATATTTGAACATTAACTATTTGTTAGACAAAGTGGAAGAGAATAAAAAGCCACATTACCCTTTTATCAAGCTTAATATGTGTTGGAAATTCTCTTTGCTGAACCACCATTCAACTCTAATCCTGACAAACTCTTACTCATTCCTTAGTCACCGTTCAAATGTCATCTAATCTATTACAGATTCTTCCTAGTAATCAAAGTACTTGCTCCTTTCTATCTTCTTTCATGGTAAATTCTGCACATTTCTGTTTTTAGGGCTTAACACATTGTTTTGTTAGTGTATGTTTATAAGTATCTTGTCTCCTTCACTGGACTATGAGCCTCTTAATGGCAAAGACTCCACAATCTTGTTCAACTTATAAAAGCCTGGCAAAAAAAAATCCAGATACTCACACTCAATAAATATGTACAGATGAATGAATGAATGAATGAATGAAAACCACACATTGTAACTGTGATTCGGTCCAAAATGCAGGATATTCCCTGAAGAAATAAGCCTTAAAGGAGAATAAAGGAGGGAGAACCTACCAGGTTCAGAAACCAAGAAAGGTTTAATGGAGAGGGTAGCATTTGATATTGGCCTGAAAAAAAAGCACTTCAATAAAAAAAAAAACACCACCACAGGGCATTCTAGATCTATGGAGTAGTCTGAGCAAAAGCACTGAGCTAGGAAAACTGGAGGTAGGGCATGGTTTTGGCATGTTTAGAGACCAGTATGTAATTCCATTTATAGACCCATTAGAAAATAAGAATTCAAAGGTACATTACAACAGTTTTACAGATGAACTTGAAAGCTACAGTGAAGGGTTTATATTGGATTTTATAGGTTGTGTACTATGTGTATGTGCTGGTGGGGAAGGTGGAACCAAGGAATATATTTGGGAGGATAAAAGTCACTCAGGAAAATAGTTCTAGCAACATATTAATTATACATGGATGTGGAGGTCAGATGGAATGAGCATGTGGGAATACGGGTACAGAGATCAAGTAGGAGACTGGAGGAAAGGATTTTAGGTTAGGGTAGTATAGTGAAAGATTTGGACACTTATAGGGAACCCATTAATTCAGTTGCCTCAGCTTTGGGCACCAAGTATTACAGAGGCTACCTTCCATGTATGATTAGAAGGAAACAATTGAAGCCTTTATCATCTAGTAACCCAAAACCAGGATTTTAGTGCTGTTATGATATAAAATGAATGAGGTCCAAGCATTGATTTTAGAGAGCTTTTTAGTCCAAGAAAGACACAAAGGGATACCTAAGCAACTGGAATCTTAAAGGGAACTATGATAAGTGACAGAGGCATATTCAAAATGCTGAGGGAGCCCAGGGTCCAGAGCTCTGAATCTGGTGACCTGCTTTGTAATCTTATCTCCTTAGGATTGCTTTGCTCCTATTCATATCTAACTAGGCTACATAGTCAAGGAATAACCTCAGGAATGTCATGACCTTCTTGGGCTCATTTTGTCACCTGCTGCCTATTGATAAATCAACCAAAATTATGTCTACATGCTTCAGGTTTGAAATATAATCTACCTTTGATCTCAGTCACTCTGTCCCACTCACCTGTGGGATACTCCACAAGTTTCATTGTCCTCTGCAGACTATTCAACTGGATGGGACCCAAAATTCTCTAAATTTTGGCCAACTAGAGACCATCTCAGCACAAGGAACTTGCTCTGCTCCCCACTGGGTCCTTTTTCCATTGCTATAACAAAATATCTGAGAATGGGTACTTAATAAGGAAAAGAGTTTTATTTAGCTCATAGTTTTGGACACTGATGATCCAAATGCATAACACTGACTCTGGCAAGGACTACCCTGGCTAGGTCACATCATGGTAGGTGACATGGCAGCAGAATGTGTGAGAGGATGAGATCACGTGGAGAGAGTGGGAGCTAGAGAGGGCAGGGAGAGGCCAGTCTTGTTCTTTTATAAAAACCTTCTTGGGAGAACTAATCAAAGTCCCATGAAAACTACATTAGCATTTTCTGAGGGCAGTGCCCCCAGGTACTAAACACCTCCCAGTAGGCCCTAACTCTTAAAGGTTCTGGACTGCCTCAATATCCCACACTGAGGACCAAGATTCCAACCCATGAACCCCCAAGAGGACACACTCAAACCATATCCAAATCAGAGTACATACCGACAAGAACAAAGGCATGAGGGGAGAAAGTAACATGGTGCATGAACAGAATAGCAAGAAGAACCTCTAGAATCAGAAAGAAGAGTATGGTGAAAGTAGCAAAGAACAGAACTTGGGGAATAATCATTTACTGAATAGGGAAACAAATTTCAGTTTCATTAGGAAAGACATTGGTCAGAGGCAATTTTTTTTCAGAGAGAGACTGAGTTTCTCTGGAAGGTGATGAGTTTATGGCTAAAAGAATATGAGTGGAGACTGAATGTCAATTTTAGGGAGTTGTCATAGAGGATATTCCTATCTCAATTAAAGAACAGACATTAAATAGTAAGCCTCCAAATTAGAAGAGTTTAATAAACAGTATAGTCTTGAAAATATAATAAAAAAGAGGGTGGTACAGAGGAAAAACAGACAAGAAAAGGGAAAGGGGGAAGAAGGGAGGAAGAAGAGGTGGAAGAGAAGGAAGAGGGGGTGGTGGATGGAAGGAAGTAAGGAACAAAGGGAGGGTGAAGAAAAATGTAGGAAGGGAGGGTCAAAGGATAGTATGAGAGGAGAAGAGGTCGGAAAGGAGATATGAAGGAAGAAAAAAATGGAAGGAAGGAAAAGAAGAAAGGGATGATTGGGTTGGGTAATACCAGTATTGGTACACCGAGCAAGAATCCTCTCAGCTTATTACGACTACTAATAATAATGTCCTGGTCTATCCACCTGTGAATTTCGGACTATATGGCCAATGTTGAATAGAAAATGGTACTTCTGGTCATAGGAAATCAGGAAGGAATGTGCAGCCTTCAGTTCTGGACCCTTTCAAGAAAGTAAACAACAGCCAAGCTAACAAGGCATCTTAATTGACTGCATCTTGTGGACCTTGAAAGTGTCAGAGCAATTTAGACTTTAAAGAACTGCATAAAACATTTTATCACATCCTTGCCTTGGTAGCTTTAATAAACTATAGTGCCTTTGGGGACCCAACTTCATATAAATTAACTGCCTTCAACTTGGAGCATCAGGGTCTTTATCTTTTGTCAGCTTAATTATGTGTTTAATTTTATTTTCAACATTTTTTAAAATGACCCACACTAAGAGCAGCCTTGATTGTTTAATTAAACAAATGAATATTGTTATATCTGGCATGATCAAAATTCTAATTTGTCATGCTAATGTTTTATAGGAAGCCAAAAGCTCCATAGTGGTACTCAGGCAAGTGAGACATTCCAAAATCTATCTGCTCACCTTCCTAGAGTAATTTAGTAGTATAACTTGGTTCTGCCACTCACTTAATACCAATTTGTGGCTGAGTCTCCAAGAGTCTAATGTGTGATTAGGTATTTATCTAACTTCTCTTTGTAGAAATCTTTGCATGGTGTAGGTTAGACTTGAGATGGATAGAGTAGTACATCCAGAATAATTTAAGCTCCCAAAGTTCTTAAGCCTATAGGCAAAACATAATTTCGTGGCCATTAGTCCTCTTCACATCCTATTTATCTCCCGTCGAACCACTGTTCTTGCTTTCTCCCTCCTGTGGGTACTGACCTGCACTTCATAGCGTGGTCAGCATTTGCTTCATAATCACAGAAAAGAAGAAATCTTAAACCTCTGTTATACTCAAAATCTTAGCCTTGACTTCTTGCATTGACCTATTTATTATTCTGCATTTTCACTTACTAATACTCTTCATGGTTTTTTAACTTCATGACTCTTCCCCACCCTACATTTTCGACCAATGCTCATTTCTTGTTTCAGAAACATATTAACAGCCCTTCAAGTATAGTTTGGTGTCCAAAATTCTGGGTCCTTATGCCCCATGTTTATATTTGGCTCTTGATAGAGGTTCTGAATGTTTCCCATCTAGTCTTTTCCACAAAACACTGTCAAATAGTTTCCCTAAAAGAGAGCTTTTTTTGGTATAAATTATTTTGTTTTTGATGAACATGTGATAAATGTACATCAATGGGGTTCAGTGTAATATTTCAACACACACATAACAGCATGCACTAATCAAATTCAACCTCCCTTTTTCTGCCCTCCCCTCTATATACTCTTCCCAACCTCTAGTAATCACTTTGATCTTGTCCTTCCTGCCTAAAATCATTCAATGATTTCACACTGCCACCAGCATAAAGTATAGGCTTCTTAACAAGATACTCAAGACCTTTCAAATGTTATCACCAGTCAATATGTTAGACTTATCAGCCTCTAGCTTCCTACTACTATAATTACATGTTGATATAATATAGACCGCTCATTCCTCCTGGAATGTATTTTATGCTTGTCCTCTTTCATGCCTGTGATCACACTTTCTCCATATGCCTAGTTACCCTATTTCCATTTCTCTAATAGGACATGTACCCTGTACTAAGAAATCCACCATAATTTCCATGATTCTAGCCTACCTTCCACATGAATAAGGGTCTCAACCAACCTAAGTTCAGTCAATGATCATATTACCATATCATTATTCAGAGAGGAATGGGCTCATGAGTAAACATACTAGGTCCCTGCCTAGGCCTTGGGCTCAATAAATGCTCCATTGCTCCTTTCTAAAGGCAGGGTAATTACTTGGGCCAAAGCCTAGAGGATGAGAAAGAGTGGCTATGGAAAGAGCACAACAGGCCAAAAGAACATTATGTACAAAGGTGAGAAAAACAATCACTGTATTCTAAGAATTCCAAGTGTTCTATGTTGTAATGCAATAAAGCTTTAGAATAGGAAGAAAAATATTCATTTTAAAGAACACCATGTACATAGAACTAAATTAGTAATAATTCATGTTATGACACACTGTCATCTGTCTGTTCATGATCTTATTTTACTTTATTTTGTTTGGTTTATTTGTGTTTAAAATAAATCCTAGATTTTTACCCTTACGATAGAGTTTCTATGATTGATCTTGTATTCTGATACATTTCACAAGTTCCTGAAGTAGAATTTCCAGGTATTATGTAAACATTAAATGTTCACAAGATAATGTCAAATGATTATGGTCTGGAGGATAGCAATTAGAGAAATAGTTCTGATGAGAATACTCAACCAAGTTAGTCACCTCCCCAGATTTGCTCAGACATAGTTTTACCTTGATGGTACTAATGATCGTATAGGAAGATCACCTGGTAACAACCACTGTCTTGGACATTGCTGGAGGGATTTATTTTCATTGGAGTGAAGTTTATTGAGCTACTTCATCACCTTCATGGTTGGGGCCATATTGCCTTGGTAGTCTGCCTATTCAGATAGCTAGACAGCTGCCAGTACTGTGGTTGTAGCTGTAGATTTTTTATGTTGTAGAAATAACACAATACAACTTGGCCTCATCTCTAGATTTTTATGCTGTAGGACTGACCCAGGAGAGCCTGACCTCATGTTTTGCATCTTGCAACTTTGGCTTTGTGCAACTTCCCTGTTGTTGTGTAAGAACAATGGCACCTACTTGGTGCCCACAAACTCACAATGGCTCACCTACCCATGCCTGAGAAATTCCAGGCTGCAAGTATGGCCAGCATGGGGTCCTCACATACCACCCACCTCCTTAGTGATTCATTCTGTACCCTGTGACTCACTCTGCTGATGCCTGTGCTGCTGTCTTGGAATCTGCTTCCTCAGCAGCCACTGGGAACTAAGTAGAACAACCCAAGTGTGTGGGGAGTTGATACTTAATAGGGCAAATTTTCACTAATGTGAAATGAGAATGACTAAGAAACCAGGTGTGTTTGTTGCAAAGCTGTGGCCAGCTGGTAATTTACCTTTGGGTATTTATACTGCCTTCTCCACTATATAAATTTTCTTTCTGTCTCTGGGATTGCTTCCTATTCAAATTAAAACAATATTAGTGTATAAGATTTTTCCTCATGGAAACCGGATAGCATTCTAGACTAGCAAAATCATATAAGAGAAAATACTGAAGCAGTGGTCAGCATTATAGGGGAGAAAGAAACTTAGCCCAGTTGTAGCAGAGTACATATCTTGGGCTCTCACTCACAAACTAACTGGCCAGTCAAATAGCTGGTTGTATTCTGTCCCATGAACCCTTTGATCCATATGGCAACTGAATTATTCCTTGCTGAAATTATTACATTAGTCCTGTTTCAGTCAGCATTCTCACTGCTGTCAACAAAAATACCTGATAACTACAACTTAGAGGAAGATTTATTTGCTCACAGTTCTTGGAGACTTCAGAGGTTTCAGCCCATGTTAGTCTGGGTGAAGTCTGTGGAGCTCAGGGTATGGCTGAGGGAAGCAGAGAGAGAGCACGAGCCAAGGGACTCTGCTCTCACATCACAGAAGCCAGAAGCAGAGCAAGGGGCTAGGGGCAAGGAACATATGTAGTCCTCGAGGCCAAACTCTCAGGGACCTCTTCTCAGCAACCAAGCCCTGCCTCCAGCAGGTTGCCTTGTGTACAACATGAGGTCTGGGGACATAATGAATACAAACAGTAACAGTTCCTTTCTACTTCCTATAGGGCCTTGCATTTTTCTATTTTACTTTTCACAGCTTCATCGATTCCAACCCATATAATCCTTGTCATGTGGCCACACTTTCTTTTACTGAAGTGAAACTTAGATAACAAAATTAACCATTCTTAAGTGAACAATTTAGTGACATTTAACACATTCACAGTGCTTTGAAATCAACACCTCTATCTAGTTCCAAAGTATTCCCCCCCCCAAAGGAAACCCTATAACCACTAAGTGGTTACTCTATAATCCTCTGGTATCATATCTTTTTTTTTTTTTTGGCAATGCTGGGGATTAAACCTAGGGTCTCATGCATGCTAGGTAAGTGCTTTATACTGAGCTATATCACCCAACCCTTACTTAAAAAAAAACACACAAAAAAATCCTTTCTTCTTTATCCCCAATATTCATCCAATAAATTCAAGAAAACAAGGCTTTCTTTTCTCTCCTCCCTCCTCTCATCTATCTCCTCCAAAACCCATGTTTGATGAATTAAAAAGAGTAAATCATTACTAACAAATCTAATCTAATATACTCTTCCAATGATATAAATGTATCAAGCAAGATAGAAATCTTCTGAAATAAAATCAACCAGAAAGCAGGATTCAATTAAATTCCACACTTATTCACAAAGCACCTATTATGTGAAACACATCAGACAGAAGAAGACAGATGTTAAATTCACATTTATTGAGTGATTCTATATGCCGAGCACAATGTGCCTTACTATTTTTAGATCATTCAGTCTTTACACTAAGCCCATAAGAGGTTAGATGAGATACTCAGATGACCCAAACCCAAATTTGCATAAAAACAAACACTATATTCTTTCCACTAAACCATACTGCCAAAAAATTGTGAATATTTTGGGAATGCTTAATAATCACCTTCGATATATAACAATATTAAATGTTAAATAATTGATTCCTATCTATTGCTACAAAACAAATCACCCCAAAGCTAAGTGGGTTAAAACAGCAATAATTTATTTGTTCATGATAGTGTCCATCAGCAGTTTGGTTTAGACTCAGCTGGGCAGTTCTGTTAGTCTCACATGGGATTCCTTAGGTGGTTGCAGTCATCTGATGGTTGACTAGGGATAATAATCTAAGATGCTCCCCATATACATGCCTTGCAGTTGGTTTGGCTGTCATCTGGGGTGCCTCAGTTCTCCTGTATGTGGTCTTTCTTTCTCTGGTAGTATAGATAACTTCTTCACATAATAAAGAAGCATTCTAATAGCACCAAAGTAGAACTGGCATGTGCTCTTAATGCCCTAGCTTCAGAAGTCACAGTGGCTTTTCTGCCACATTCTAGTAGTCAAGGCAAGTCATTCAACCAGTCCACACCTAAAGGCTGGGAAACAGACTGTACTTGATGAGAAGAGTGCTACTATCACATTGCAAAGACTAATGAACTCAAGGAGATATGATTCATTGGAGGCCATTACTATAACAATCTATCACACAAGGCAACTTTGCTTTGTACGCGGACCCCTTCAAGAGTTTTTTGGAGAGAAGGAACCAAGACACCATTCAGAGTCACTATTCTGCAGTCTACAATGGGTAGCAGATAGGAGGTTTGAATATTCTGTTTCCGGTGTGTGTGTGTCACATACTCCTTATATTCATCAGTGTACCAGTATGAAGATTGATTATAGTCTGTATTTTAAGTTATTTTCAGGTCCAATAAAAACACTCCAATTCTAAATGGGTTTAGAGTGGGAAAAGATTAATATTTTTTAAAACTTTTTTCATGTAAAAATATATCTAGAAAAAAACTCTGGAAACAAGTGATGTAGAAGCAGAACTGACATGTGTTTCTATAAGACATTAGGACCTACAATTTGATATTCATTCCACTGGTAATTATACCATTCCATGGGTGACATGTTCCTTCCTTACATACTAGTTCAGGAACTACGATCAATGACTGTAATAAAACTTGCTATTTGACTTGAAGTATCTTTCCTTCAGTACTTCTGTGTAGATACACAGAAAATAATAAAAAAATAGTTACTTTTTCCTCTGAGCTTGCCTTCCCTAATTTACGACATGTACAATATTTTACCCATGTGCTTTCCTATGGCATCCATGAGAATGCCCCCTGTAAGCCTTGAGCTACAGGATGACCTATGCCCACAGCTGCTCCACTCTACAATTCATTGTTGCATTTGCACTGAAGTCATGCTTCCCAGGTTGTTCCTGGCCAATGATCCAATGACTGAGTATGGCAAGAATATAAGGCAGACACGAGACTCCTCCAACAGATGACTTTGACTCAAGGATTCTCCCATGACCTTGATAAAGTTGATCTTTAACCTTCCTTTCTAGCTCCTTTGCTTGGGGGGTCAGAATTACATTGCATTCTGAAAGCTTTCCAAACCTCCTTGGTTTTCTTTCCATTTTCTTCAGAGTTATTTACCCTAATAAAATTCTTGCATTTTTAATCCTGCCGTGGCATCTAGTTGTCAGGTGACCTGAATATGAATATGAATATGAATATATATATATATATATATTAAATCTCTATATTCCTATTTCATAGTATACACCCTGATATACTATTTATAATATATAAATAGTATATTTATATACTATAAATATACTATTTGGTTAATGCTCATAGTTAATGCTCATGAGCAAATTCCATAACTAATCATTCTTTACATTTTAAAAATAACAACTAATATTTTTGACAATCTATGGGCCAGATGCTGAACTAAATGCTGTATAAGAATTGTTGCATTTAATCATCCTAACAAACCCTAATATATCTATGTTAGAGATGGGGATATTGAAGCATAGAGAGAATAAGTGACTCATCCAAATCATATACCTATTAAATAGTAGAGGTGGGATTTAAACTAGAAACCATAAACTTATTTATGAAAATATATTTCTTCCTCATGTTCATGATGCTATTATCGAGGATGAAAAAAGAACATATAGAGATGATCAAGACAGTTTGAAATTTCCAGAACCTTAAGATCCAAGAAATGGGTTAAACATTTTGTTTGTTTATACAATGAATGTCAACTATCTTCCAGAAACCATGCTAAGCCCTAGAGACACAGATTGTAGATAAAGCATTGGCCCTGCTTTCAAGAAAATCACAATCTAGTAGGAAGACATATAGGTGAACCTATCACACTCCTTCCTGTGATAACTGCTAGGGCAAGAGGAAATATGTGGGTAAGAGTTGGATATCTGTTGTGAAAAAGTTGGAGTGGGAAGTGGAGGAGGCATGTGGCAAGGAAGCCTTCCCCAAGAAGATTAGGACAGATCAGAAACCTTATGGACCCATAACAATCTAAAAGGAAGAAATGGAGAGTATTTTATGAATTTCCCAGGAATTTGCTAATTTGACAGGGACTTGAATCATGGACAGAACTTTAAAAAGGGAAAGGGTAGGAAGAAATATTGTGATTAGAGCCAATCACCATATATAAAAGTGTAGAGGTAGGATCTTATACTATGTTGTTCCCTGAGTAATAAATACAGATAAATCACAGGGTACAATGAAAGAACACAGTAGAAGATGATATCTGAAAGACCATACAAACAAGGTGATTGTTGGAGGGTTTTGAAAATTAGTGTGAGCAACTTGGATGTTATAATTGTAGCAACAAAGAGAAATGGTAGGGGTGTAAGTGAAAGTATGATGAGATTTGAATAGAATAGTATGATATAACAGCCCAAGAGTCAACAAGGGTACAAGAGCAAAACTGAATCCTAAGGTAGAAAGGAAAAGAACAAGCTTTATTCAATGCCTATTATGTATAATGCCTAAGGCTAGATGTTTATATTTGTTCATTTAATGCCAAAAGTAATCTGTGAACTAGATAGTAATGATTTTTTTTACTGATCAAAATACAGCTCAAAGAAGTTAACTTAATGACTCCAAACCAAATAGTAAGCTAGTAAATAGTAGAGCTTGACTTTGAACCTAGTTTTAGAGTCTGAAGTCTGTACTTTTTGACTACACAGTATTGTCTCTAATCCCAAGAAGAATTTTGCATTTGTATGTTTATTCCATCAATCACTAATGTAGTCAAAAAGTATTTATTAATCTCCTCTTCTTTTCCAGACCCTGTTCTAGTTGTTAGAGATACAGTGAACCATAGATACAGAACTCTGCTCTTGGAGGTCACATTATAGAAGGGGAAAACTGATATTATATTAATCAACAAAGAAATTTGTCAGGAGGTTATGAGTGCTATAAAGAATAATAAAGTAGGGTAAGATGATGATTTAGGGTTCAGGGTTATAATTTGTATTATGTAGAGGAAGATGATATCTGAGCAGAGTGTTTGATGAAGTATGGAAGTGAATCTTGTGAATCTCTTTTTTTTTTGTTGTTTTTTGTTGCGGTACCGGGAATTGAACCCAGGGGCGTTCTACCTCCACGCTACACCCCCAGCCCTATTTTTTATACTTTTATTTTGAAACTGGGTCTCACGAAGTTGCGGAGGGCCTCACTAGGTAGAGAGAGAGAGAGAGAGAGACAGAGAGACAGAGAGACAGAGAGAGGGAGAGAGAGAGAGAGAGAGAGAGAGAGAGAGAAAGAGCTGAGGCTGGCCGTGAACCCGGATCCTCCAGTCTCAGCCTCCCTAAATACTGGGATTACAAGCGTGCGCCACCACGCCCGGCTAATCTTGTGAATCTCTTGGAGAAGAGTTTTTAGAGCAAACAGAGGCCGAGTAAACAATAATAAGGAGGACACACACATACACACATACACACACACACACACATACACACACACACGCACACACACACATGACCTAGAAGTAATCAAGAGATAAGGAGGAAAATCAGAAGAGTATAGAGTTTTAAGCCAAGTAAACAAAATGTTTAAGACGGGGGAAGTTTTCTGGGTGTGGTGGTACAGGCTTGTACTCCCAGTACTTGGGAGGCCGAGACAGGAGGATCACAAGTTTGCAGCTAGCCTCAGCTACTTAGTGAGGCCCTCTGCAACTTAGTGAGACCCTGTTTCAAAATAAAGAATAAAAAATAGGGCTTGGGGTGTAGGTTGGAGGTAGAATGTCTCTGGGTTCAATCCCCAGTACCACAAAAAAAAAATGGGGAAGTGATCAATTGATGCCTGAGTGGTCAAGGATGAAAACTGACCATATGGATTATCAACATGCAACTTATTGGTGACCTTGATAAGAATAATTTCAGTGGAATGATGGTGTACAAGGCCTTGGAGTTGTTTGAAGAAAGAATAAGAGCAAAAGAAGGTAAATATAGTCTACTCTTTCAAAAAGTTTTTCTGTATTAGAGGCCAGAGAATTGGGTTAGGCTGTTAGAATACTGAATGTCGAAATCCCCAAGGATGATGTCAAGGACAATGGAATATGTATGTTGTCTAAGATGCACTCTAGCTCTCATGGGCTACTGATAAAACTAGTATAGGAGAACTTCACAAGATGGACTTGGTACCAACATTGAGACTAAAGAATATCCATCAACTGGACAGAGTCTAAGGAATCATAACAGTTTAATTGAAAGTCATTGAGCTTTTTTTTTGCGGTAACTTATGGATCTTTCAAGATACCAAGTAAGTACTTTGAGCTACCTGCAAAAAAGATGAGGTGCTATTTGAGTAGAAGACATGCCAATGAGAAACAAGTCATGGATACTACTCATAGTTCCATTCTTTATCGAAATCATTTGCACATAAGTCATTAACTCTTTTTGACCAGAAGGTTCTTCCTGTCTATACAATTATATAAACAATCACCCTAGGAGGGCATAGTGTCATGAGGCCAAAACCAGATAATGGACTTTATTCCCCATACTCTCAGGCATGTCACAGGTATTAGGTCCATAAGATTTTCATGAAGATGATGAGGATGATGATGGGAATGAAAGGCTAGAATCTCCATACATGCATACTGTGTACCAGGTTAGCCAATTATTAGTAAGCAGGCATTTATTGAGTATGAGCACAGAGCCTTAAAATGAATGTTAAGGTATGGTAAGGTAGGTAAAAAGAAGATAAATCTTCAAAAGGAAAACTTAGATAAGAAGCCCAGATACACACAAACACACACACACACACACATACACACACACATGCACCCAGAAACGTGAATCTACGTACTTAATTATGGGCACCAACATGCATACCCTATTCCACAAAAAGCAATGATGCACATAGAGCACTCCAGTACCATTAGCATAGCTATCATTATGACTGGACAACCCCTCAAGGTATAAAATAACATCTGAATTACACGTTTGTACAAATCACAAAAAGCAAGCTTGAAATAATAATTTGGCTTCCAACATGACAGGATAAAAGAAGATAATGTGCAGAATTCAATGAGAGAATACATGGACCTGTGTAATCTACTTTTGGTAAGAGTCATTTCTCAAGAAAAATTCATAAACCATTGAACTGATACCTCACTTTAGTCTTCTTCACAAAAACTTAGCTGATATAGACTTTCATTTCAGGACCTGATCATTGCTGTGTACCATCAAAATTATGTCCCATAACCTTCCTTCTCCCCCATCCCCTCTACCTCCCTCTACTTTCAATCCCCCTACACATAATGTGTACACATTGAGTTATATAATGTATTTGGAAAAATTTGGAATGGAGTTAATAGAACACAAAGGTGATATCATGGAGTGCCCCCATACTAAATTCAACAGCAAAAGGATGATTATTCAGGGAACTGGCCTGGTCTGATACCAGGAAAGAGTAACAAGTGGCAATCCTTGGCAAACCTCTAGCTTTGAAGGGTTACTATCATCCAAACAATCTGGCTTCAAGAGTGCTGGACTATTCAAACCCTGTGTTCTAATCCAGATTCCACCACTGAACTCAAAGCACCCTTAGTCAAGTCTTTTTTACCTCATAATCTAGTACAGAAATACTTATATACAAATGCTGTCTTAAGTGTGGTATAACAGGGTACATCTTATTGTACCAACACAGATGAGGAATTAATGGATTTTGCCTGGCCTCAGTCAGCCAGGCAAAATGAAAATTACAGTTTTCATTACTAACCATTCTCATGTGATCTTTTAACCAATCAGATCATAATAGTGTTCACTAAGGAACAAATATGCAATATGAATAACACTTTTCCATTTATGAAAGTACTTTCATAATCATACGTCAGAGGACTCTCCACAAGTCAGTGGGGTTGATAGAAATGATAAGAACATGCCTATTTTCAGATGAAGAAAGTAAGGCTCACAGTAAAAAAGCAACTTATCAGTCATATTGAAATAGTAAACCTCACTCCCATATAAGTTTCTTCTCACTCCTTGCACTGTTTAGCAGAATATCCTACACTTGATAGAATTGAATACCATATCTTTTGCAGAGCCCCATTAAAGCTAATCTACTGATTTAATATTTCTCCTTTGGGAATGGCAGGGGTCAATTTCTTATTAAGGGAGAGAAGGGATAACACGTTCTTCTTGGAAATAGAGCCTGAAATTTGCTAAGGAAATTCAACTATCACCAAAAATTGTAGTGTGTTAGTTAGCTTTATGTTGCTGCGAAAATATACCTAATAAAAACAACTTAAATGAGGAAAGATTTACTTGAGCACACAGCTTCAGAGGTCTTAGTCCATGGTCGGCTGGTTCCATTGTTTCTGGGTCTGTGATGAGGCAGAACATCATGAAGGAAGACTGTGGCAGAGCAGAGCTGCTCACCTTATGGCATCCAGGAAGCAGAGAGAGAGAGGATGGGGCCAGGGACAAGCTACACCCTTCAAGAGCATCACCCTAGTGACCTACTTCTTCCACGTAGGCCCCACTTCCTAAAGTTTCCACCAACTCTCAAGATGCCAGCAGCTGGGGACCAAGCCCTCAACACATAAGACTTTGGGGGACATTCCATATCAAAACTATAGTAGGTAGGAACCCAGGAAACAAGATGGATATTAATATCAGTTGGAATACAAATTTTCCTAAAAAAAATAACTTTCCCAAAACTCTGATCCTAGAGCAGTACTGCAGCTTCAGGTTTCACATGGAGAGCCTGAAGTGAAACGTAACAGAAGGCTGTGGGACCCACGAATTATAAATGACGAGGCCAAAATCACAGTCTAGAAAAAAATCAGTGAATTTAGCAGGGTGGAGTAAGAAGGGCACAGGCTTTGGAGCCAGACAGATTTGGGCTAGAATCCTGATTCTGCCACTCACAAACTTTGTGACTTTGGGCAATTCACTTCACAACCCTGAACTTCAAGTTCTTCATCATAATAATGTAGTGTTATAAATATTAGAGATGCAATTCTCTGCAAAAGAACAAAGTCTAGAAGAAATGTCAAGCATAATATTTTGTTTAAATGTGGTGCTCATTAATGACACCTAACTAATATTGTATCCCATATATTTTTTAGTTTTTGCAGTCATTCCCAATGAAAAGTTCTTCCTAGTTTTATGTGCAGAATTCAAGTCTCCTTCCTCTAGTTTCCTTCAACCCCTTGCATGGAATTCTGATCTTGCACTGATCACACTAAATGGTAATTAGCACAACTCTATTTCATTCACCACTATATCCCCACGGCCTGGCACACAGGCTGCTGTTGTAAAGGAAGGTACCCAATAAATGTTAGATAAATAAATGGACAATGTCTTCCCTAGAGTTTAATCTTTATGAGAACAGGGACCATGCCTGGTCTTGCCTTGATCACTACCGAGACACCAGTAACTAGAATAGTTACTAGAGTTGAGTGAGCTGAGTCTATATCTCTAGCACCCAGTCCAAGACATGAAACAGAATGAATGCTCATTTAATATTTGTGGAATAAATGAATAAATGACTGAATGTATTCTTGACTTGTTCTTGTCACTAAAGTAGGTAAAGATTCATCTACTTGGGATAACTGCAGAATGGTCAATAATTGATGGGTGGCTCTTGGTTAGAGATCGTTGCAGAGCTGCACAGTTCCATCCATATGAAGTCAATGCTTAGGATGTTAGAAGCAGAAAGATTTTTAAAGATTCTCCACTCATCAATATACCTCACTCATCTTCTTTTCTTAAAAATGGAGATGTTTATTATTGTTTCCATAATACTAAGAGTAATTGGAAACATTTAAATACTTCAAACAGGTATATGTTCTTCAAAGATCAATCTGGTTGCAGTATTAAGAATAATATGGAGGTAAACATAACTTGTATGCAAGAAACTAGTGAGGATGCTATTGAAGTAACCTAACAAGAAATAATAGTAACTTGAACAGTAGAATGGCAATGGATAGTGAGAAATGTACAGATTCAAGAAATAGTAGGAGCTAAAATCAACAGGACATATTAATGAATTATATATTGGGCATGGGTGGGGGGTAAAAGAGAGGAACAGATTAGAGATGCCAGTAGCATTTCTCTGTTTGTTTCCTGCCCTGGAACTGACTTCCTTTAAAACAGCAGCCCTGTCTAATTTGTTCCCAGTGCTTTCACTGGGTCTGAAGCATAGATATTTGGTGAAAATTTGCTGAAAGAATGAACAAATTATTGCCCAGCAGGCAGAGAAAAGAAATCAATATTTGGAAATCAATGCTATCAGAAAAATAAGGCAATATTCAGAAATCAATACTAGGAGGGAAAGGCCAACCAGTTTGTGGCTACTCCATTGCAGTGTATGGGAAGGTCAGGTGGGGGTGCAGCAGCACGAAACAGAGGATGGAGACATAGAGAAATAGCCAGACTTCAAGTATAAGGTGGTATTTCTTTCTTGGGAAAAGGACAGATGAAGTCAATAAAGCAATTATGATTTCAGATTCTGGGCCAGACTGCATGGGTTCTAACCCTGTCTCTGACTGGACTTCTTAGGGCAGCTACTTAACATATTTAAAATTTCAGATTCCTTATCTGTACATGATGATAATAGTACCAACCAATCTCATACAGTGGTAATGAGGATTAAATGATATAATGCATGTAAATCTCTCATGAATGACTACCACAGTGTCATAATTCTCAATAAAGATTAGCTACCGAACAATGTTAGGTCCAGACAAGAAGGAAAATGACAAAAATAACAAGAATAACTTTCAGTTATTTAGCACCTGTTATATGGGTTATTTACAACCATTTTACACATGGGGAAACTGAGGCTCAGAAAGGTTATACAGTTTGTAGGCAGTAAGTAGAAAATTCAAAACCAGGTTTGTCTGAACATCAAGGCTATGCTATACTGCTAAATTTACTGAATCACTGAACTGGGGCTCCATTTAGTCCCTGACCAACCATGGTATTAGTATATTCAGTGTTGAAAGTACTGACCCAGAAGATGAGGATCAAGTGCCGTCGATCCTCATCAAGGCATATAGATTTGGGGAAAGGGCTGATAGTGAGAATCCAGACAGAACCTGACATCCTGCAGAGAGTACATGCGCTTCATGAACCACGAGCAGTGTGTGCGCCACATACATGGATCATACATTCCATAATTCATTCTGGAAAATGGATAATTACAGGAGGTTGTCAGATTCAAGAGGCAAATGCTGGGGAAATAAAAACAACAAATTATGTGAGAGCTGATATTTGTTCAGGCAGACATCTGTCTTCTGTTAGAGGATTTAGGGATGTTTTTCAACACAAGGTTTTTAATATGGCTTGGAAAAACCTCTCCTCAGCATGGTCTGCACAGTAGAGCCAAATTCCTGCTTTCGCCGGGCGTGGTGGCGCACGCTTGTAATCCCAGTACTTTGGGAGGCGGAGACCGGAGGATCCGGGTTCATGGCCAGCCTCAGCTCGTGCACGCACGCGTGCACACTCTCTCCCCCCACTCTCTCCCTGTCTCTCTCTCTCTCTCTCTACTTAGTGAAGCCCTCCGCAACTTCAAAATAAAGTATAAAAAATAGGACCGGGGGCGTAGCGCGGAGGTAGAATGCCCCTGCGTTCAATCCCCGGTACCGAAAACAAACAAACAAACAAACAAACAAATTCCTGCTTTCAGTGGGTATCCTTACACTCAGAGGGCTAGTTTCCACAGTCAATGGGGGTAAGGGGATGCAGTGACCTAGGCTGACAGCCTTCTTCCCAGACAAAGCTTCCCCTCTTCAGAAGGCACACTTTGCTCATGCAAGGCCATGAGCTCCACCACGTGTCCATGTCCAAATCATTGCCCACCTCCACAGCAGCCTTGCACAGTCTGTTCCCATGCACAGCCACCTCCCTTTCCCCTGACTCTCCAAACTCACCCTTAAACACCCAGGTTCTTCAGAAAACCTTCTCCAATGCTTCATCCCACACTACTCCCCATACCAGCCCCAACCCAGGCTCCAACAACACTTGGCATCTGAGCTGTGAGATCTGGAACTTGCTTACATACCACAACTTTGGAGTAAGGAAGGAATCCTCAACCACAGCTTTATTACTTCCGAGCTGAACTTGAGGAAAGTCCAACTCTCTCTCTGAGTTTGTTATTTCATCTGTAAATTGAAATACTCACACATACTTAGAGGAGCATTTCATGGGTTAAATGAGACAATGAATTTAAAGCAGCACTCGAGCTGCTTTCAGGTTGACTCCAGTGCTATCTTCTAAACTCAGCCAAGTGTGTCTTATCTTCTTCGAAGCAAGGATTATGCACTTTGCTTTTCTTATTCAGAATAACAATCACTTAGTTGCACTCTTTTCTTTTTCTCTGTATTCCCACATATAAATTAAGCCAGTCAGAAGCCCTAGACCAATGAAGACTCTGGGTCAGTGGCATAATGAATTTGGTCTTACCTGTCCTACTCAATGGGATCTCTAAGGATGCTGGGGAGAGGATGCACAAGGATTAGAAGTAAGAGAAGACAGCAGAATAGCAGAAGACAGGAGCTGTGGCTTCCTCTAGGGAAATCCAGAAATTCAAATCACAAAGTAGGTAAGGGCAGCAAGCCTTGGGCAACAGTAGTTCCCTCTTACTATCAGGTGGGTCCCAGTGGCTGAGGCACAGGACTAGGAGAATGGGACAAGGAATCTCAGCAGATTAGACCAGTTCCGAGGGTATTATTGGAATCTTATCCAATAATAGGGCTAGGGCAGAAGACCAATGAAGAATGACCATCTTCTGAAGCAGATCCCGAAAGTTAGCAGAAAAGGACAGTGGAGTTCCAGGAAGATTGAACCCCTTTTCTTCAAGGTTCCCTTACGACTTTGTAAAACAAAACTATAAACTACAAATCCTCTCATGTGCAAGCTAGGATTTAGTTCATATGGTACTTTGCACCTACCACAGTGTGAATGCTAGTCACCGCATCAATTTGTAATGGAAAAAGTCATAATCTGGAGCCAGAGAGTGCTGCCTGGCCACTCAGTAACAATTTGGTCTTGTTAGCCTTTCCAACTTCCTGAATGCTAGTCTCCTTATCCGCTTAAGGGTGCTAATAATATAGCTTGACCTGGTAACTTCATTGGAAGCTTGACATGAAATAGTGGATGTGAAAGTGATTTGTAAACTGTGAAGCATTAGGAAGATTATTTTTATTCATCAGATCGCATCTTTCTAATGAGGCTATAAATCCCAGTGGAAGCAAGCTGTTCTTTATTCATCATTTCATCTTTGTCTGCTACGGGCATACGAAGGGGACCGTTACTTGAGCTGCCCTATGTGAGCCACTGTGCTAGGCACTTTACATGCCTCATATGATTTTCCTTAATTCCCATAACAACTCTGTCCTTTTTTCCTCTAGACCTGGCTGCATTCCAAGAAATAACAGATACTCAGTAAATATTTTAGGATTGAAATATCATAATTCCATTTTTATACTTTGTGGTTTGAATGATGTAATTAGAGAACAGAAGTGGTATGAAGGGTATAACTCTGTTGATGAGTGACAAGATAGCAATGACCATGAAGAAAGTAGATTCACTTCCTATACATAATCCTGTCATCTATTCCACTAAAAAGCATCAAACTCTTGTAATCCCAGCACTTGGGAGGCTGAGACAGGAGGATCCGGGTTCGCGACCAGCCTCAGCTACTTAGTGAGGCCCTCTGCAACTTAGTGAGACTCTGTTTCAAAATAAAGAATAAAAAATAGGGCTGGGGGTGTAGCTTGGAGGTAGAATGCCTCTGATTTCAATCCCCAGTACCACAAAAATAAATAAATAAATAAATAAATAAATAGCATCAAACTCCTGCTTTTAAACCTGGTCAACTGTAGAGTGTGATTCTCCTATCCCTGGAAGCCTCCTAGCCACAAGGTGATGTTTTTATTAATATTTTCATTCAACACAAGGATTTTAGAAATATATCTAGATCTCAGAGGAAATTTGGGAGAGATTGTACTTTTCTTAGCACATATACTTTTAAAAAACTGACCTCTTTTGTAATTTCACAACAGTTGTAGATTCAGAAAAGGTTCTTCTAGTTCTGTTTGAGAGTCTTTGATAGTGACTTCACTGGTGTGGCCTTTCTCATTTCCCTCTCATCTCGGCACATAATCACAGTTACTAGAGCAGTTGATCTCTTCACTGCCCACAAATACACCATGTTCATACCCAGGCTCCTGCAATTTCCTCCTCACTGGTCTGCCTGCCTCTCTTCGGCCTCTCACAATCCATTATCACAAAAGGGTTAGTTCCAATTTTCAAACTCAATTGTGCCTCCTCCCCTTCAAAGTCAGCTATGGGTTACAGTCCAAATTCCTTAGTACTGTAAGCTCTGAGCCCTCTTCCCTTTTCCTTCCCCATATTCAAAATATATGCATTCATATCTACGTATGTTTCACTTTTGTTGATACACTTGATAAATATGTTGTTCCTTTCTGTGCTTAGAGAGCTTTTATATTTCTCTGAGAGTTACCTCAAGCATTGTAATCCCAAGGAAGGCCTCTTTGGCTCCTGCTCTGTGGCCCCAAACCACCTTTTCCACAGATTAATCAGTTATCAATATTCTTGAAGCTCCCATAACTATAGCACAGCACATATGGTAGACCACTGTCTTTTGACAGGTATGAGACCTAAACAAAATCCTAACATTATAGATAAAGACTATCTGAACTGCTGTATTACAGATGGATAAACTGAGGCCCAGCAAGGGGGAATGACTTGTTCAAGGCCTGTGACTAAAACCCAAATCTCTTGATTTTTAGCAGTTACTCCAGGGGCTTGGGATGAACCTCAGCAGGAGAGAATTTGCCTACATGCACTGGGCCCTTGGTTCAATTCCCAGCATCACAAAACAAAATAAAATTAAAATAAACAAACAAATACAAAAATAAAGTAGCTATTACTCCAAACACTAAACACATAGGAAAGAAAGAAACTAACATTTACAAGGTGCCAGATATAGAACTGCAAAGAACTGACTTTCACACACACTGAACCTCTGATACACTTCTCTTACCATTTGCTCTTGTCATTGTTCCACAAAAGAAGGTCAAGTCTATGAGAGTCCAAGGTCTCCAGCCTAAGTGAAGGCAGAGCTAGGATTCTACATACATCTCTGCATCCAAATACAGTGCCTTCCCTTCACTTAGCCCATGCTTTGCCCCAGCTGGAAACGTTCAAAGTTGTTCTAATCGCTATAGGAAAAATAGTACAAGAAAGAACGAAAAAATAGATTTACACCAAATATAGTGTAGGGAAGCAAAACTACTCTACACTCAACACACTGAATGTGCATCACTTAATAGAGAACTGAACATATAAATGAGGAAAAGTAGCATCAGCAGATCAAATCTGTGTTTGGAAAATCACTATCACCCTAGTTCCAACAGACACACATGCAAGTGCCATGCTATATAGGTTGCTGGAAAGCAAGATACTAATTAGGGCAAAGATAGCTTTTCCTAGACAAAGTCAAGTACTGTTGGTATGTCTTTTAAGAATGACTTTTGACCTTCTGTGATAGGTTTCTATAAAATCCTATATTTAAATGTCAGTATTTCAATAACATTACCTCACATTTGTACAATACAGAGGATAAAAACATGGGTTTTTGCGAAGTCAGATGGAAGAGGGCTGTGCCACTTTTGTCTTGGCACTAACTAAATGTGTGACCTTACAGTCTGTGAGTTCCAATATCCTCCTTTGAAAGATGGGGACAATGAAAATGTCCTTTAAAACTGTCATGAAGCTTAAACATGCAGTTGGAGTAAAGCACCTGGTGCAAAGGATTACAAAATGTGCGCATCCTTCCACTTTAGCTCTGTGTGCTTACAACATTCCTCCAACTGTGTTCATATGTATTTGTGATCCTCACAAGAATCTTGTGAGTTGAGCAGGACAGATGCTAGCTTCTCATTTCACTGAGATTTGGGAACTTTACATGATTTTCCCAGGAGACCCTGCTAATAATTATGTGACAGAACTCGGAACTAAACTCAGGATTTCCTAGTCCACCTTGTGCTCCATTTGTTCAATCAACAAATACATATCCACATGCTAGCTTCTCATTTCACTGAGACTTAGGAACTTTACATGTTTTTCCCAGGAAACCCTGCTAATAATTATGTGACAGAACTCAGAGCTAAACTCAGGATTTCTAGTCCACCTTGTGCTCCATTTGTTCAGTCAACAAATACATATCCACATGCTAGGCTCTGTGGATATGGCAGTGAGTAAGACAAATCAGGTCCCCGTCCCCATTGAAATTCCTCTTAACATAATAAATTCTACAGAAAAGGGCATAGAAAAATAGCCTTAGAAGGCGGAGATGCCTCACAGATATCATAAGCAAACCAGCTACAAGAAAGCATCATAACTCTTGTGTAAGTTCCCTGGCTGCTAAAGAGAGACCCACAAAGTCTGGTTGGAGGTATGCCACTGGTCCAAAGTTAATGATGTGCCAAGGGCCAGTTACATGTCACCACAAGAATTCAAAAAGCCTTCTTTCCCCCTTCAACACCCTCAGAATAGGCTATGATGTTACTTTAGAAATGTTTCAATGTGTCTATAGAGCTATTTTAGCATTCTCTTACTTATACCAATCAACACTTCAAAACAAGAGAAACTTGGACATATGTTCTTCCTGATCATGCCTCACATTGAACTAAAACAGTCTTAACACATTAAAAACACGAAGGAAGTTCTTGCTACTTCCCCCTCACACCTCCCTGCCTCCTGACCCAGTTTAGGGACTGATTTTACTTGGCTTATGCAATCTTCTGCCTAGTTCCCTGCCCTCACATCTCTTCCCTCCCTAAAAATCTCTTTCTTGATCCAACCCTGTTCTTATAGGTATTTAAGGATCCCTCCTCAGTCAGGAAAATCAGCATCAGATCCGCCTCAGCTGGTTCAGTGTCTCACCAGGCAATGCCCAGGTGGCCAGTCACGTGAAAATGACCTGTGGACTCTCTCTAACCCCAACCTCAGCACTTCACCTGCATCATTGTGAGTTTTCTCCATGCAGTCCCTGCCTCCACCCGGAACCTCAGCTTCTCCCTCCTTCTTGGCCCCCCTGCTACACATGCATAGCTTGTCACAGTCTGGGCATAATGTGTCCTTACAGACTTAATGTCCCTCCCCTCCTTCATAAAAGCCTTGGTAGTAGCCAACTCGGTAAGTCATTGCTCCCAACTCCCTCTGTTCCACCCCATTCACACATATTTCTTCATTTCTGTATCCATACTCCCCTCTACCAGGAATACTCTCCATCCAATCTTCAGCTTCCCAAACTCTCAATCTACCCATCCTTCAAGGTTGATCACAAATACTCCCTACCTTGCCATCTTCCAACACTGAGCAAATGAACAGGAAAAATGACCAGTGTGGTTATAGAGTATGAATTTCTAATTATCATATTTTCATACTGAAAGTATGAACTTTAGTACTTGCCCCTAGCTATGTAGTCCTTGACGACTTAACAAGCATTTCTGAACCTCAGTTTCATCTTCTATAAAATGGTGTTAAAAATATCAACCCATGTGTTCATAATAATATCAAGCCTAGAAAATTGCAGGTGCTCAATATATGACAGCTAATTATTTATCTGTAATAATAAAAGGGTACATAGACAACTGTCAAAGAACTTGGAATTTGATGGGTACCCCGATTTTAGAAGAACTCACGTCTCCTTATAAGGCTTATGGAGGACTTTTGCAGGGTACGAGATGTTAGGTTGGCCATGGAAGATGCTTAGAATGTCAACATGTAAAGACAATAAGAAAAACATTCCAGGAAGAAATAATATCATGAATAAAAGTAAGCAAGTGGGAAAACAGGGATGTCACTGCAAGGTCAAATCACGCAGGCTGACTGAAGCAGAAGGGGAGTCAAGAGACATGCTGTTAGAAGTGGTTTTGCTAGAGATTCAAACTCTGACCTCTGTATGTGCAAATGTCCATGTGGTGAAGTGAATCTTCAGACAAATTCATAACACCACCAGAAAATTTGGAAAACATACCAAGTCTTCTTTGGCCTGGATCCAATCCTTGAGAAGGTTGTGGTGAGAACAATTTGTCTTTTGCCAGCATTCACATGAAGTGTGAATAAGATTCAGAACTTTTAGTACAAAGGAAAAGCTCAAAGCACCCCTCTTTTTTAAGACACAACAGCCTTTTGGGGGCTTTATTAGAAAATTCTCGTGCCAGCTGTCTCTTTTCTCCAACTCACATTCACACAATATGCCTCTCTCTTGTTTCTTTCAGCACTGCACTCAGATACTAATGAGTTTTCGGGAATAGAAAACCCAGCGGAATATTAAAATTGGAAAGAGAAGCTCGTTGAGTTAATTTTGCCGAAGTGCATCACAACACACTGCACTGTTGTAAGAATGAATATTCAAATAGGAATTCAGTCATGGGAAAATTAATTAAGGAAAATGTTATTGCTAATATTGCTTTTTATACATATACATATGCAGAGACACACAATCATCTATTGGCTCCAGCACTGACAATAATAAAATTTAAACATTCATGAAAGTCAAATGTTCAAGACCTCTTGCTGAGTGATGTTAAAAGATTTTAAATTAAAAATTTTTAAACTATGATTTCAGAAACTGTTTCTAAAAGACAAATCTCATCATTATATCATTCCTTTGCTTGAAACTCTCCAGTTGGATCCAAAATATCTTTCAAAAATCCTCAGGGCATTCAAACTCCTTCACTCTGTGGCTTACGTGTACTTCATCTTATTTCCCCTGCTTACATATCCCCAACTACGCTGCGTTCTCACATGTCTCCCTGTCTTTGCACATTCCAGTCAATGTGTGGAACACTTTTACCCCTTTCATCAGTCCAGCTCACTCTCAGTTCCTCTCCCTCTGCTAGAGAAAGGGGCTCTCCTGAGCATTCCCACAGCACACTGGGCTCAGCGCTAGTTAGCAGACACTGTCCACCTACAGAATGCTAGAAACCATGCCAGACAATATTTTATTGTCATAGTCTGTTTACTTGCTGCTCACCCACTAGACAGTACAATTACTGACTGATTAAACAAATGCTATATAATAGCACCATGCCCAGCATCGGGGTTTAATGCTGAGCAAAAACACAGGCTTTGCCCTCAGGCAGATTGTAGACTGTGTGTGTGTGTGTGTGTGTGTGTGTGTGTGTGTATGTGTGTGACATTATTATGTGCCTTGAGTATTAATCTCTATTCCCTCCAGCACCTGAATTCTTGAATGAACAATAACAACTACAAACAAATGGGTAAGTGGATGGATATGGTGTTTCATCATATGAAACTTGAGCAGAACAACACACAGATCCTAGGTCACATAAAATTTAAAGGCAATTTGGTATACCAGTAAGAAAACTAAATTTAGAATCAATATATTGATCCTAATCCCTGGACTTATTAAATGTATGACTTTGATCAAGCCTCTTAGTCTCTCTGAGCTTGAGTTTTCTAATTCATAAAATATTAATTCCTGTTGGTCTAGAAGGAGCTCAAAGTTTTCACTCCTTTCTTCATACCCAATCATAAAGAGCATGATGACAATACCATTTCAGGGGGTCGTAGACTTTTGTACCAATTCTGATCACTGGCACTTGCTTTCTGGAGCGCTATGTTGAGGTTTCTGAAATTGAGTCCAGATTCAGCAGGAAGAAGGACTGTGATTAATTAGCAGTGTCTGCTCAGGAAGGGCAAAGAGAGTGTCTGTGCATGTAGTCAAGTATTTTTTGCCCTACAGACAGTGAGTATCCATAGAAAACTCCTAAGTAGAGGAGTGGTATAAATCTAGGGATGTGATGGTATGAAAAGAAGAGAACCATCTTCTGGCTAACTGAACCATAAAAGAGAATCTCCCTTTTTACACAGCATTCTTAATCTACTTAGAGTGAACTGCCTCTTCCTGAAATTGTCAGGAATGCTCTTTTTAATTCTAGATTAAGAACACCTTGTTCTGGCATATAGGTTAGGGCTGGTAATATTTGTTGGGCAAATAAGTGAATAAGTAAATAAAGGAATGAATGAACGACCAACACTCTGATTGCTCTGCATGACCTTGACCAGGTCCTTAATGTAACCTACTATAATTTGGTATGGCACTCAACAGCTACATAGCACACTGACATCAGTTAGCTCGTTTGATTCTTACCACAATCCAGACATGTGGATAATGATATGACTGTTTCACAAATGAAGAAGTCAAAGCTCAGAGATTAAGTGGCCTCTTTTGTATTTATCCCAAATGGTCATCAGTTTATTACCATTGAAAAAAGAGGAAAATAAATTTTAGTTTTCTTACCTTACTGGTTTATAGTAAGGTTCAAACCACTGTACACTGAAAGGCACTGTTTGAAGAAAAGGCAAGATCTTAATAATACTTGCTTGCTGGGAACTTTTCATTCTTTAGCTTCATTCTCACAACTCCCCCCAAAGTGGGTTTTGTTGTTATTTTTTGTTTGTTTTTCAGTTCTGGGTATTGAACCTAAAGGCACTCTATCATTGAGCTATATACCCCAGCCTTTTTTTTCATTATGGCTTTGTACTTGTCATGCTCCTGCCTCTGCCTCCCCAGTAGCTGGGATTACAGGCCTGTGCCATTGTGCCTGGCCAAAAGAGTAGGTTTTAATATTCAGATTTTATTAATGGGGAACTAAGGCCTCAGGCCCATGGTCACTAAGCTATTAAGTGGTAAAAACCATTCTGTTTCTTCAGAGCCTATACTCTTTATAACTTAAGTCCTTTTTGTGTCCCCCAACAGGATACTCTTGTTACAATAATGTATTCTTTCTTTTTATTTTCCTCTAAAGACTAGCAATATTAGCTCTGGTATATGGCAGGTACAAATACAATTGCTTCAAGAGAGACAGGTTGCTAGCATGCATGTGATTCTTCACAGAAATACACAAACCTGGGGAGGCGATGGAGGTGGTGTCAAGAGGCTAAGCATGTGCACCCAGGATCAGGAAGGTGGTTTCTCTAGACCAGCTATTCTGAGGCCTGTCCAAGAGTCTGACGCTGCAAGCAGGGTTTCTAGGATAAGCACGGGCTACAAAAGGGCTGTGAAATGCTTCCTATTGAAATGCAGGTCTCAAAATAATCCATAGCTCCTTTGTCTCCTCAGGGCCAGCAGCTTTGAGCTTTATTCCTGAGAGCCCAGATGAGCCCTTTAGTCTGTTGTCTAAAGGAAAATTATGGTTCCCTAAAGGGAAAAGGCTTGGGTCTGAGCTTGACTTTTTATCAGTCATGCTAATTTTGAAATAAGCTATTGGTTTGACTTCGCATTCATCAGAGTCAAGAGTGGGTTGTGTTCCTTTGGTCCCCTTTGTCCTTAATTAACAGCCAGTGAATACCCATATTAATTAGTGGGGCTGAGAGATATTTTGCCTCACCCTTCACCATAGTGGATAATTAAAATTCCCATTAATAAAATAGCTTCATTCATAATTCTAGAAACCTATTATCAAAACAATAAACATGATTATAGGGTAGCTTCCCTTCCTCCCTCAGCCTCCCTTCACGTTCTTGTCTATTTCCATAAAGGTCTTAGAATTGCACAGGGAAGGACAGACTCACAAAGGTTGAGCTCGCTAACTTTGGATTCGATCACTCAGGGCATGTAATTAACAAGATAAATCAGATGAAAGTGTTCTTGAGAAGACAGGAAAAGGCCCACTCAAACTAGAAATGTGATGTGGTCTAACATGCCTGGAATTCCTGCCCCCCTTGGACTTTAATTTCAAGGAAAACCAAAAGCTTTATTCACAATATAACTGGAACTATCCACAAAGGGTTTCACAATGGGTGCTCTGTCATTTTGAGGCTGAACTCAGACTAGCAGATGTTGTTAAGTAAACACTGTGTGCTGAACACAATGCAGGAGAATTACAGAGGTGTTGAAGAAACAGTGCCTCCCTAGAGGAGTCTGTCATCTGGTGGAATGGAAAGTCCTTTCCATTCCAACTCAGATCCAAAGAAGGTTCTTTGAACCTTCTTTGAACAACCAACTCAGATCCAAAGAAGGTTCTATATGTTAGAGAGAAAAAAGAAGTCTCTACTTAAAAAACATCCTCCAAATCAATACTCCCCACTCCCCAACAGATGAGACTGAATGTTTCTTCTAAATCCTCCCACTGCACCCTGTACTTCTCCAATCATACTGTTTGGCACAAAGTACTTGATTATTACTTAATGAAGGAAAGTTTCATTATGATAGCAACTAAGTTTGTTTTAGTCCAGATTCTCAGTACTGGCATACTGTGAGCACTTAATAACTGAATGAATGAATGAACAAATGGGCATTTGAGTATTAGTTATTCATAGTAACTTTATACAGATAGAAATAAAGTTCTAAAAGACAAAACCTTGCCGGGCGTGGTGGCGCATGCTTGTAATCCCAGTACTTTGGGAGGCGGAGACCAGAGGATCCTGGTTCACGGCAAGCCTCAGCTCTCTCTCTCTCTCTCTCTCTCTCTCTCTCTCTTCCCGTCTCTCTCTCTCTCTCTCTC
>PVJS01015083.1:0-39392 GCA_004027185.1 Glis glis
CACTGTGCAAAGCACTAAAGGGAGGGAACGGGGAGGGAACGGGGTGGGATTTGAGGGAGGGCAAATCGGGCAATGTGTGCATGTATGACTCTTATAGCCTAACACCTATTAAATGTATAATTGCAATGCACCAATAAAAAAAATTATTCTTTCTTTGAAAACTACCTCTTATCCATATTCTCCCTCTTGCCTGTTTGGATGCTGCAATGATTCCTTTCCTTCCAGACACAATCTAGGACAGTATCCTCCCTCCTGGAGACGGGACTTGGCCATGTCTCTTACTCTGGGCACTGAACTGTATATGGCAGGACAGAACAGGTCATGCCTGTGCCATTGCTATGGTGCATTTCTACTGCTTTGAATTACTTAACTGGCATGTGATGGGGTGCTGCTCTGGGGAATAGCCTGGGTATGCAGCGCAGTCATGAGACTGAAATAAACCCTCAATGCTCCAGGATGCTGAAATTTGGGAAATATTTGTATGTAGCCTAACATTAACTCTAATAAAATATATCTCAACTTCTAAAAAAATCTTTCGTATTCCTTGCATTTTATTCATTAATTTGATTTCTTTAACTCTATTATTCTTGAAAATCTTTACCCAACTTCCTGCTTAATAATTTTTTTCTTCAGATATAACCCTTTTGCTATTTGTTTTATCTACTCTTTCCTTTGTATTCAATACAAATAAAGTTTCATTTTTATAATATTCATTGATTTTGGGAATGAATACATATCTCTCTCAGAATAATAAATATGTTCATTTTAGGACCCGTTGTAACTGTTCTATTGACTTTGTTTTCTCTGATAGTAATTACATCATTTGTCTAATGGTGCACCTTTTTATAGTGCTGCCTTTTTCAAATATTTTTTATCATCAAGAAGGTGTTCATCTTAGACACTCTCTTGAATCTGCTTGTGGAAGATGGCTGAGAGGTCAGGATAAGATGCTCTGTCATGAATGATATTCTCTCTTGCCTACAGTGAGAAAGAACAGAGAAGGAAATATCCCCCCTCCTCCACTCTTCCTGGAGGGGCTGCCTCACCCACAGTCCTTTGGTTCTGGGATCTTCTAGACATCATTAGCTTTCAGGTTGCCATTGTCCCTTCTCCCACAGAATCTGTGGGATCCTCCTTATATCAGAACTGCTGTTTTGGACCCTTCTGAGTGAGGTTCCAGGGAAGGAGAAGTGAGGAACCATGTACAGGCTCTTCCGCGATGATTCCACTGTGATCTGCGGTGGAGCTTTCTGTATTATATCAGTCCAAAAGTGACACTTCTCTTCCTGGATTTTATTTGCAGTTTCCCTTCAAAACTTGATTTGGAGTTCCTGTTATGGATAGTCTCTTCCACTTGATCATTACATTTTTTCCCCTCTTGGGATTTTGGCAACATATCCCTTCCTTAGTTTGAGGTGCTTTACCCTTTTCAAGTGTTCTTCTTGGGCAATTTCACTTTAAAGATATCTCTAGACTGGCTTTCTCACATGGATCCACATTCCGGTCCCCAAGAAAACATGTCACCATAGCCAAATTATGGAACCAGCCTAGATGTCCATCAATGGATGAATGGGTCACAAAAGTATGGTATATACACACAGTGGAATTTTACTTAGCCATAAAGAAGAACGAAATTATGTCATTTGCAAGAAAATGAACGGAACATGAGATTACTATGCTAAGCAAGATTAGCCAGTCTCAGAAAGCAAATAGTTGCATGTTTTCTCTCCTATGTAGATGCTAGAGAGAAACTGGGAAACAAAAGAGACCTCAGATAAAGGGGCAGAGAGGCTCCAATGGAGCAATGGAGGAGGAGGGAGAAGGGGGGATAGACATAAAGAAAGTAAGAGTTTAAATAATGCTATGTACACATATGAAGTTACCAATAACAATCTCAATGTTATGCATGGGCAGGGGAGGAGGGGTCCAAAAGGAAATGCACCAAGTGCTGTGCACATGTATCCTCCTATCACTCTATACCTCAGTATGATGTAGAATTACAATGCACCAATAAAAGTATAAAAAATAAAAGAAGAAAACATGTCACCAACAGAAAGTACCTTTCTCTTCATTGCTTTTCCTTTTCTCTGCCAGCTCAAGTCAGTCAAATGACATTAGAAACTACCTGTAAAAAACAACTGTTCACACCTTCTAAATTCCAGCTTTATTAATGCTTTGGGGATAGCTGTTGTGAACCCTGTCTTTCTTCTAAAGCCCTGTTTTTTTCACAAGGGACACTGACTAGTATCTAAAGAATTCCTCTGTAAAGGCTTGTCCCATCAATTCTAGCTTCAGGTTAGTGAGGAGCAACAGGTGGCCAGCAGCCCTTAGCATATCCTAATTTCTTAATATGTCCTTTATGCAAGGTCTGATATCACACTTTGGACTTCAGGAGGTAAATATTCTTGAGAATTGTCTTACTCTGTTTTTTTCATTCCTTAATTAAAACTGAGTCAGAAATAAATTGGTTTTGATATTTTGTTATATTTGTTAAAAAGTTTCAGTCTGATCTTGTCATATATATGATATATATATGACAAGATATATATATAATATATATATTATATATATATATTATATATATATCAGGAATCTTAATCTTATTTTTGGTTATCAAAGAGGTACTCTTCTTGTTTTTCTGCACAGTTATGGTTTATAAAATGAGTATCATATCAATAATTTCCTGAGATCCAGCAGAGGTGTATAAGGCTGGAATCATGGGCTCAGTTCACAATCACTAAATGAAATTTCTTTAGCAGTTTTATTACTCAGAAAATATACTATCTTTTCTTCCAGATATCTATGTATTTTATTCTGACCAACCATAGATCAAAAAATTTTACTCTGTAGATAAATCCCCTGTATTACATGTATTATACTGTTTAAGATTGCCCAGTATATTCCAGGCAAGCTTCCATTGTTCTAATGATCAATGACAAGACAGAATGTTATAGATAGGTAGACAATAGATAGATATACTGATACAAATATATTTCTGAAAACATTTCAATTAGCAAGATAACATGCAATCAGCACGAAGGAGCACCAAGTAGCATACACTTGTCTTTGTGAGTTAGTAGCAGCAAGGGAATATTGGGCACAGTGTCTCCCCCAGACAGGACTTTCACTCTTGATTCTTGGTCTTAGGTCAGGCATTCACCCAGATCATTTTATTTCTAGTTGAATTAAAGGATCCAAAGGATCCGAAGGATCCGCCAGGCTTGGAAAGGTGCCGTAACTTGAAGCTGTCGGAGTCAGGGATGTAGACTCCCTTCAGCCATGGAGGCAAAATCTGCTGCCATATGGCATTCCATATTTCCAGATGGTCATCCAAGACACAAAATGAAGACCTTGATGTTCCATCTATTTGGTAAAGAGCCAGATGGCCTACAACTCTACATCGATTTATATTTTAAATTTCCCAGGCATTCTAAACAGTTTCTCAAACATTGCCTTTTCCTGTTGATGCTTTGTGATGCTTTGCTGTGCCAGCATTTAGTATTTTATCATAGGTGATACAGTACCTGAGAGGTGCATCTGACCATGTTATGATGTTATTCACAGAAGGACTATCCAATTAATGCACAGTAATTCGTTTTTTTTTTAAATTGCATTTATTTGAAAACACTTTGGAATGTGTCAAGGGTAGAACTAAGGCTACCCAGATGATTTCTATACTCAGTTTTAAAATTTCTTCTCTAAATGAAAGGCAAACTTTTATAGGGACTTGGCTTCATCTTTATACTCAGAACTGGGAAATAATCCTCCCCTTTGCCAGTCTGACAGTCATAATCGGTTGCCAGGATCCTGTAACGTAGAAAGTTGGTACATGGGACTGAGATGTCAGAAGGGCCCAAAGAAACCACTTACCCATTCCAGGAACAAGGGCACTCCAGGAAAACTGGTGAGTGGCTATTTCCAATTCGAACTCCCTTTTCATATAAAAACAATAATGATAACACTAAATTAAGCCTCCCAAGTCCCCATGCTGCAGTGCTGAATTGCAATGAACCTGGCTTCCGTGCCTGTGGAGTGATGGCATTCCCCAATCTCATTACTGGAAGCTCTGTCTTGTCATTTAACATTTAGTGGAGCGTGCAGTGTTGCAGGTGAAGTTTTCTTTCAGTTTAAATACATGACTATAACAGCAAGTTGGAGTCCTCTTTATCTGTGGGAGGATGGATAGGGATGTTCATTCATTTGTGCATGCGTCAGATAAATATTTCTTAAGTACCTGCAGTATATCAACATGATGCCATGTGCAAAGCGATATAAGAGAAGTACTATTCAGGATCCCAGAAGTGGAGAGGCTAACATTGAAACCTCCAATTGCACCTGAGTCTCCCTTGACCCCACTTCTTAGGAAATGACGATGTTGACAGACACGACTTTTGGGTCACTTATGTTCTAGGCACTGTGCTAAGCATGCTACAAAATAAGCCCATTGATTGCATTATTAGCTTCACACAAAAATCATAATTTGAAAGATTCAGAAACGGAGTCTGGGAGAGGTTCACATCTGTCCCAAAGCCTCTCAGGCAGTAAGTCAAGTAGTAACACAATTAGTAAGTAAAATGACTGAGCCAGGGCCTCAGTTCAGGTTTGTTTTACTCCAATGTCATTTGTTTTAACTTCTAATCTATATTGCACCCAAAGTACTAAGTCAAAAACAAAGTCATTGCACCTTCAAAGCAAAGTACAAATCAAAGCAGATGAAGGAATGGGTCAGTTGGAAACACAATAAAGCCAACATCTACATCAGAAGCCTAGAAAACATAGCATTCTCCTCTCCTTCCTTACATATGAACCTTTATTCAAGTCCTGAAAACTTGTCTTCCTTAATCTTTTCCAAGTACATTTCTTCCCCTCCATTCCTCCTATTCTTTTCCTGTCAATAGCTTCCTGGCTTATTTTTCTACTTCAAAGTTGTACCATTAATACATCTTTTGAATTATCACATAATCATCTAATATACACAACCGACCAGGTTACCCTCATATGGAAAACTGGCCAATGGCTTTTCATCATCTGATTCAATGCCCATGTATGTCATGAGATTTAGTTCCCATATCTCACCTCCTGCCTGCCCGAGCTTCCCTTGGGGGTCTCCAACAGTACAGAGGCACACACATTTCCCTGCATGCTCTGCTCTGCTTCTTACATTCTTTAAACATACCTTTCTTTCTCTTTGCATGCTGAGGGGTCTTTCTAAGTTTCTGATACACCTAGCAAAACTCTATTCTAGCATTTTCCTATGTGGTATTGAATATACCGACTTCTGTGTTTATTTTTACTTTCCCACAAAACCTGACAATTTTAATGCAGGGCCTTATGTTTTTCAAATAGGATCTTTTGGTGCCTGATAAGGGCATAATAATAAATGTTTATTAAACCAAATTAAAATAAAATTACAACATAAGCAACAAACAAGCCACCACTAAAATAAAACCCCAAACTGAGATATTCTTAGGTTTTTTTTTAGTATAACATAAGAAATACCTAGGGGGAGAAGTCAAAAGACCTAGGTACTTCTCACTGATTTACTCCATTGTTACATTCACATATTATATGACCTCAGACCAACCATTAGTGATTTGGGATGGGTCACAATTTCATAATTAGTTAAATTGGTGCATTGGATCATCCTTGGATATCATTCAAGGCATAAAAGTCTATGACTACCACACTAACTATAATGAACACCAGAAATGACATTTCATGAGATATATTTCTTCTAGATGCCACAGATGTGAATCAAGACAAGATCTACCTATAAAGTAAAAATAAGGCATTAGAAAAATTCTGTCTTGTAGGCAGAAACATCTCCCTTGTCCCAAGTATCTAACCTAAAATGGCATGCCATTAGTTTGAAGGAACTAAGTAAGAAAATGTGGAGGGAAATTTGCAACACAGTTCCCCTAGTCTCTGGGACTGCAGAATAGCCTTCGTGCATTTTTGATGTTTTCTCTTATTCTATGTGGAAAGCTGCCAGAATGTTCTTGCTTTCTACCTTAAGATCCCTTTGAAACCATACCTAGCTGAAGAATCAAGAGCAGCCATCCCTGGCTCTTAGAAGCATTGCTTCTTCAGTGACACAATGTTGACATTAAGAAACATTATCAGCTATGGCTCTGGACTCCACATAAAAGGATCTCTCATCAGTGTGGCTGGGCCCTTGGTTTTCTGGGGCTAGCAGAGCACTCATCTCTTTAGTTGTGACATACTCAAGTTACTGGTATTGGAGAGCTGTCCAAGCAGTTTACAAAAATAGCAGTCCTACACGTTGTATTTCCACCCATTATACCTACTTAGGAGGCTAAGACTGTGGCTCTAGAATTTGGGGACCTTATTGGTTTGTTGAACAAAGGAAAATAAGTATTCATCATAAATGTTTACAGCATTAAAAATATAAGGTTTTAGTATGACATTTGGTCACAGTCATCTGGTTCCTGAAACTAGAATCCCTTCAATATTATTAAGAATCAATTAAGCATTGTTCCCCCAGGTACTGTCATGGTCTCTTGGCAATTTATCCAGGGTACATTCATAGCTTCTTTGTAGGTGAAGTACAAATGGGACTTATTTAGATCAAGGACAGCTTTAAAACTAAAAAGTGGATCTCAGAGACAGACTAATGAAAAGCTTTACAAGAAATTTTCTCAACTATCTTCTCTGCATGTGCCCAACTTTAAAGCATTTAGCAGTTTCCACATACCTTCTTAAGAACAAAGAGACAAAATTGAGGACCATATTTATTAAAGACCCAATAAAAATTGCATGGAATTATACAAGGATAACTCGAAGTCAACAGTTTATAGCAGTGAGCCTTAAGTTTGTCTTCAGAAAAGGAGGCAGTTGGTTTTACTATAAGAAATTATAAAATTCATAATTAAAAAAATCATTGTTGAGGGATTTGTTAAAAGCAGATCATGGGTCTCAGCTTTTAGTGAATTTATTTTGAACCTCCTGAAGCAGACGCTGCAAATTTTTACATTCTAATGAGTGAACTAAAAACATATATTTCAAAGCAAATAGCACTCATAAATTACATTTATGACACATGAGGTTGCTGACTGCTGTGCAGGGAGCAGGGAGTAATGGTGCTAATATGCACTCTAGCTTGATTTCCTCAGTTCCCAACATGCTGTAATTCCACACTACAAATCTTTAAATGGCAGTTATATTTTAATTAATGTGATTATGTGCTGCCATTAGCAAACCCTCCCCCAGTACATTTCTCCTGCCAGGCCCACGGAATGCCAGTAAACCATTAACATAAAAGGGCTGTTTGCTTATTAAATTCATCCACACAAATAGGCAAGGGTTGCAATTGTTGATTTGCCACTGAAAGAACAGAATGAGAAGGAGTTGCTCGGTGCCTGGCAGTTGCAATTATCTGGTGTAATTAAGTCTAATTTATAAACCCCCCCTCCAATGAGAAAGTAACAATTTTTGTTAATTAACAAGAGCATTTGTAAAGCTCGTTAACTCCATCATTCACAGCCTGCCTGGAAAAATGGGAGCATATGGCTGTTTCGATGGGACATGTTGCTGATGTGTATTTGTGCATTAATCTGTTTGGAAGAACTAATGATTGAAATGGGAGCTAGAAATGGATGTTATATTACTGAGGAAAGAAGATCTACTGTTTTCATTTATCTTTACAGCAATGTGAGTGCCTTGTCATTATCTTCTGCATACGGTTTCATTATTCTGATCCGGCACTCCACATTGCCTCATACCCTCATGCCCATAAGCCTGCAGGGTACAAGAGCACTTATCTTTCCTGATGACTGTTGAATCATTTAAAACAAGTTATTAGTGAAACAATTAAAATGATATTGGTTCACAATTGTATTTATAGCTGGCAGGCATAATGGAACATTCTGAATAGCAGTCGGGGGTTCTCAGAATGGATGGAAAATGCTGTTAATCAGAGACAAGAGAAACCTCTAAAGAAAACCTAAATTGCAAGAGCACGTTAATTGTATTGGAGCATTTCATTTAATTGAGAACAAAGGGAAGGTAAAAATCATATTATCAATGTTTTATGAACATGAAGAAATAGGAAAATTACTATGTCATTTGTCACATATCTTCTTTGGAAGTGAAAATTTAAAAGGCAGTATTTAACTTTAACCAGGACAGGCCAAATGCATCATGTTGTTACACATTTTCATTTTCAAAGGGAGAGAACACCAAAATAAAACATAACAAATAAATTAATTAACTAATAAATACTAAGGAAAACATTGAGCAGAATACCCCACATGCAGGGTAAGATTGCAATTAGACATAGAGATAGTTAAATAGCTATAAAGGCAATGAAGGTTGTCTTTACTCAGTTCCATTCATGATTCTTAAGAAATTACTGCAATCAGATTATCTGCGAGGAGTATATAAATATGTTGTTTCTTTGCTGGTAGAAGTCACAGGGATTTATGAGAGATGATGGGCAGCACATATGTACATGAGTAGCAAATGCCTCCTTTCACATAAGACAATTCATCCTGAACATGCCTTGATTGGTAATGTGAATGGAAACCATCAATCATACCAAATTGTGTCTATAGAGTTTTTTATATTGCTTAGAGGAAATAGAAATGGAAGACTAGAGTTAGGGTAGGTGATGGTAAGAAGGGGGTTGACTGAAGGAAACAAGGCTCACGTAAGAGTTTTTCTCTAATAAAACACCTTATCTGGGAACCCAGATTTTTTCAGTGAAAGGCCAGTTCATTGTATCAATGAGTTGGAGTAGTTCAAATAGGTTGATTGTGGGGTTGTTCCAAAGCATGGACCCAGGATATTGTTATTGTTATCAACAACTCTAAATATTTGATTTGGTTGGACATAAATAGAAAACGGCCAAATACCATAAAAATAGTACTAGCTATCAACCCAACCAGGGTGAATCCAAAATGGCCATTATATGGATAAGCACACAAAAATAATAGAAACAATTTTCTCTATATAAAAACTTAAAGTGGAAATTAAAATAGTGAGATGAATTTTCAAGTCAGGAGTATATTGTTGACCGAGAAAGTGTTATCCTGCTGAAATTATTGCACCATAAAAATTATAGATGCTTAGATAAAAATTATCCTTAAATATCCTTATTAGCAAGATTGTGGATTTTAAAAAGAAAAATTATAATAGTAACAGCTAGTGCTTATTGACTTCTTTCTGCACACCAAGTATAGATCTAAATTAATATGTTAACGTTTAAAAATTATATGCTGTTCTTCAAAACAACTGCATGAAGTATTATTATTTTCATACTATAGGAAATTTGGACACAGAAAATTTAGGCAAGTTGCCTAGTGACCAAAGCCTAGCCACTGGGAGAGGGTGTTTGTCAACTGCCTAGATAGGTTGTAATCCATTAAATTGCATATTTGAACTTAAACATTGACACTACTCACATATCCTCCTACATTGAGAAATATTAAAAATAATTTATTTATTTATTTATTTATTTATTTTTGCGGTACCGGGGATTGAACGCAGGGGAGTTCTACCTCCACACTACGCCCCCGGTCCTATTTTTTATACTTTATTTTGAGACCAGGTCTCACGAAGTTGCAGAGGGCCTCACTAAGTAGAGAGAGAGAGAGAGACAGGGAGAAAGAGAGAGAGAGAGAGAGAGAGAGAGAGAGAGAGGGAGAGAGAAAGAGAGAGAGAGGTGAGGATGGCTGCGAACCCAGATCCTCCGGTCTCTGCCTCCCAAAGTACTGGGATTACAAGTGTGCGCCACCACGCCCGGCTTAAAAATAATTTATAACGATAACTTCCCCACATTTTTTACTTCTGAAATTACAAGCCCGCAATTAAGATTTATTTATAGGAATAGGATAATTTTGAATCTTAATAGGACAGACAAACAGCTCACATTTTGTCCGCTAGAGTTTTCTGGCTGCTGACTTTGAGTGAGCTGGGTGGCAAGTTGGGGAGAGAAAGGGTAGATGGAAAAATCGATGGATAGAAGTTAACTGTCCTCCAGTCTTTTCCTCATTCTGGCTTCTCCTGTTCCCACCACCCACCCAGGTCAACAGGGCTCTCTTATCCTCTGCTACCATTCTGTTTTAGAGGGGAAATAGCAAAAATATGACGGGCTATAGCTACGGTCTGCTTGTTCTGTCAGTAGACTTGAATTGTTTTATTATTACTGTAAGATTGTCTAAAACATCATCTACACATTTGGCTGTTACAACAAATAGTTTACTAATGTTATTTTTTTCTTTAGTATTTCTAAACTACAACTCATTGTGCCAAATAATAAACACCAATAGAGTGGGGGAAATTCTTAAAAATTTTTATATGGATGTAATTTTTTCTCTTAAAAACACACAGAAAATATTTATTAATTTTAATTATTAAAATTTCAATAAAAATCCCAATGCATTCATTATATTATACATGAGAAAATTACCTATTGTATTTTATATAAATACACAATGATGGGAAACACCTTAAAGCTCATCTTTATTGGGTTTATATAAGAAAGACTGAATATGACTATTATGGCCAGTTCAGTCTAAACTTGTCTACCTAGTTTAGAAATACTAAGGCCCACCATTTGGTGAGAGTAAAATTAGAGTTATACCTGAGTTTTTATCTATGTGTACATTCTATTGCATTTGTTTTAAATTATATATTTATATAACTCTTCAGAGAAGAAAATCTTAAATATACAATGAATAACTACAAAAAATTAAATGAAATAAAGCTAGTACAACTTAAGCTTAGAGCTTGAGAAAGGAAGGGATTATTTTTTCTGTTCGTTTTGCTAACCTTACTTTCCATAATGAAAGAAACAACAGGATATAGATTTGGTTTAAAAAGATGCCAAATAAAGCAAAATAAAGAAAATTATCTCAATGCAGGTGCTACTGAATACGGAAATATGCTATCCTGAGAACATGCTGGACCTCTTAGTGTGAGAACTATAGTGTTGGTGAAGAAATCCTTGTCTCATGAATCTCAGCAGAGAAAAGTAAATAATTAAAGAAAAAAACCCTGCCTTCTTAATAAATGTTTATCGAACTATACATATAAAGGAATCTTAAATAAAATGTGGCATATCAAGTGTATACTTCAGAACCTAATGACATGCTAAAAATTGCCTAAATATTATGTTATATTACAGCTTAAAACAGTTTTTAACTCTTAAAATTGTATCATTAAACCCTATTGATAGGATTATTATGCTCTTTTAATAGAAGAAACAGTTTCCAACATCAAAGGGCAGCATATAGGCTGTTGATATTCTCACTGCATGAAGATCAGTTTAGATAATTAATAAAAAAGTAGCCACTGATGGGCATTTCCTTTCTATGTAATATATTTCAATGTTTTAATGTAATAGTGAAGTATATGTAGTTCTAGAGAGGAACAGAGTTTATTTGCTTCGTGATGACATAAAAATTTTACTTGCAAAATATATGGCAAACATTTCTTCAGCTCTCCTATATTTACAAATAAATCCATGTGTATATGACATTGCCACAAAATAATTTGAAAATAAATCAAAGTTTAGTAAAAGTGACATTTCTTTATCTTCCTTCCTTCCTTCCTTCCTTCCTTCCTTCCTTCCTTCCTTCCTTTCTCTTTCTTTCTTTCTTTCTTTCTTTCTTTCTTTCTTTCTTTCTTTCCCTCTCTCTCTCTCTCTCTCTCTCTCTCTCTCTCTCTCTCTTTCTCTCTCTTCTCTCTGTCTCTCTCTTTTTTTTGAACACAGGGGCATTCTACCTCTGAGCTACACTTCCAATCCTATTTAAGTTTTTATCTAGAAGCATGGTCTTTCTAAGTTGCTGAGGGCCCCAAAAGTTACATTTCTGAAAATAGTCAATCAAGATTGGATGAATTTGCAATTGATTTGAAGCATCTTCCCAGCCAGTGGGGCTTCATATGTTTGGGTCTACACTTTGGTTATGATGTTTTATCTGGTGGTGTGCCAGCTGCAGTAGGCCTGACAGTCTTGTCAGCCTCAAGACCATAGGGAGCTGAAAACAGATACCAGGTAGTCAATTAATAATGATGATGATCATAACAACAAATGCGATTTTTAAAAAAAATATCATCTTTAAGCATCATGAATTTTTATGGTTAAAATATGTAGTTTATCACATCCCTGGAGGTCTTCATTCTGCCTCCCCTTTATCCTCAGAGTAAGAGAAAAAACAAATGGTGGGAAGCCAAAATGAAGTGGAGTCTGAGACCAGAACTATAGGACTTCCTTACTTTTTCCAAATCCCAACATGCTTCAGTGGTTCTCTGGTTTCTCTACAGCCAAAAACAGCAAGGAAAAAATGAGGAAATCAGAATTACTGTTTGGTTCTACTAGTAAGAGGTCTTTCCTAATTGAGAGTGGAATTCAGTGTGGTTTCATAATGGACCCAGTTAAATTCAATTTATGTTTATTTAGTCATGTGAAATTGATGTCAGAATCAGCTCTGTTTTGAGAAAAGTGTCTCAAGGTTCTTTGGCATGTTCACATACTACCAGAACTGTTGGTTACCAACTGGAAGATTCTCTTTGGCAAAATTCCCTTGGTCCCATTGTTTGACCAACTTCAAATACTATTTTCAAATTGCTTTTAAAGTAATTATATTATGCCTATAATCTTTGTTCATCAACTAAGCTTCTAAGTGCTTCCGTTATTCCCCATCCTATTTTTCTTTTTTTCTATGTCCATTTCTATGTCCTTTTGTTTTTGCTTTTCTCCCTCAAACCTGCCTAACTAATATTCTGCAAATTTGTACAATCTGTATGGAACACTCTTGTATCTTATTATAATCTTATTATTTATTGTAGGCACCAAAGGTAGAGGGAAAAGGTGTTCTCTCACTTCTTAAAGGCTAGCTTCAAAACCATACACTATCTGATGTTGTTGCCTTCCAAGGAGGCTACACTGCCTCTCCTCCTTGCTGCTGTCTTCTATTTTCTGGGTAACTGCTCTACATTTAAGGACTTTTGTCACCTTTCCCAATACTTTTCTGGAAGGTTGTCCATCCATTCTTCCACATTCATGGATCTTAACTTTTGATCTCCCTGTAACCTCCCACCTCAATAGCCCTCCTGCCCATGCATCCACAGAGGTAAAGATTACACACTCCTTTCAGCTGTCTATTTCCATGCCTATATCCTGGCTATGTCATATAATAATGGCATCAGGTCAAGCTATTTGAACTGTAATTCCCAATTTACTCCAAACTATTCTAATTCTGTCATACTGTCACTTATATGGTATCTTGATTGATCTTAATTTACTTTGACTCTACCTAGAACTTTCTTCACACAACATGCCCCACTCATCAGCAATAATTTTCTCTCAGATCTTTGCCAAGCTTAGACTGCTGTGCTCAGGATTTCAGGGGGTTATGGTTTGGATCTGGAATGTTCCACAGAAAAGTTCATGTGGTAGCAGTGCAACAATGTTCAGAGGTGAAATCATTGAATCATGAGGGCTCTGAACTCATCAGAGGATAAATCCATTGATGGGTTAATAATTTGAATGGACTTACTTGGTGGTAACTGTAGTCAGGTGGGATAGGGCTGGAGGAGGTAGGTCTCTAGGGACGTGATATTGGGGATTATTTATGTACTTGATATTCTCTCTCTCTCTCTCTCTCTCTCTCTCTCTCTCTCTCTCTTTCCTTCCTATATCCATAAGTTAAGCAGCTTTCCTTTGCCACACCAATGCCATGATGTTTTTTTCTGTCTTGGCATCAGCAGCCCTGAACTGAACCTCTGAAACCATGAGCCAAGTAAGCCTTTTCTCCTCTAAGTTGTTCTTATCAGGTATTTGGTCACAGTGATGAAAAAGCTGACTAGTGCAAAGGGATTGTAACCCCCCATTTTAAATCTATGCAAATGGTATTAAAATGTTATAACCAAACAAAGGTCATCCTTGATCCTCATGTAAACTTAACACCTCTTCATCATCCCCAGCCCCAGTATGTGTTTGAGTTTGTCCCTGGCCCAAGTTGGTCATGGGAAACATGTCCCCATCAATCCCCCACAGCATCTCCACTTTTGCACTCCTCTTATAAAACATGATTCTAAATCAAATGTACAGTCACTCGTTTTGTCTTCTATACCTGTGCTACTGAGTCAACCACTGGAAAAACAACCACAACCTTGAATACTACTACAAACTCACATTTTCTAATTTCCTTCCTGATCTCTTAACTCTCCATCATGCATAACCCCATTAGTGTATTATAATATCTTATTGGTGAGAAAATGGAGGCTCTCAGGTACTAACTTGAAAATGCCCATCTCCCCTTGACACGCTTGCCTTTGTCCTACAAGGACAGAAGACAGACTGTTCTCCTCCTTGGGTAAAGTTTTCTTGTTTTCCTACTGTCCTATCTTTAGCAAGACCATAAATATCTCACTGTACTTCTTCCTGTCTTCTCTTTTTACTATTTATTCCCCCCATGCCTCTCTTGTCAAAGTAATCGCCCTATAATACAGATCTTATTTTGTCACAACCCTGCTAAAATCCCATTCAACATTTCTAAGACTACACTAAATATTTCAACTTGGTTTTTAAGACTCTAAAATATTATTTGATTCTAGACGCCTTGTCTTGTACCATACTGACCCTTGTACACGATTTCCCTTGTTTTAGGATATTTATCTATGATGAATCGTTTGCCTAAAACCCTCTTAACTACCTAATCCTTCACCCTATAACCCAGTTGCACCACTTTTTTTTTTTTTTGCGGTACCGGGGATTGAACCCAGGGGTGTCCTACCTCCGCGCTACGCCCCAGCCCTATTTTTTTATACTTTATTTTGAAACTGGGTCTCACGAAGTTGCAGAGGGCCTCACTAAGGAGAGAGGGAGAGAGAGAGAGAGAGAGAGGGAGAGAGAGAGCGAGAGAGCTGAGGCTGGCCGCGAACCCAGATCCTCCGGTCTCCGCCTCCCAAAGTACTGGGATTACAAGCGTGCGCCACCACGCCCGGCCCCCCAGATGCACCACTTTTCAATGAGCCATGTTGCTTTCACACCTGCCTTGGGGTTCATTAGAGCTTTTAGGTATCATATACCACTTCTACTTTTGCAAAGCATATACCCTTGAACCTCCAAATTTGGTTTAAATAACACACTCCCATGAAAGCCTATATTACTTATAATGTAGCTTTTATCATCATCTCTCTCTTTTTCTGGTACCAGGGGCATTCTACCTCCAAGCTACACTCCCTATTTTATTTATTTCTTATTTATTTTGAAACAGAGACTCTCTAAGTAGACTTTTTAAACTGCTTGACTGTATTTATTAAATATACCATTTGGCGTGCACAGGTTGGGAAGGACTGCTTCAGTTTTCTTTCCTACATTTACATAGTTTATATAAAATAATTTCCCCATATTTCTTTTAGTTATATATCTTACTTATTAGTGCTAACTGTACTATGGTCAAGGTCAGAGAAAGAGAAGACAAGGAGAGAACCTTGCTGTGGACTGGGTCTGGTAGTGAGGATAAGCCAGCCATCTGTCAACTGGGACAATGACTGGGTTCGCATGAAATCATCACAGGTAAGCCTAGTGCTATATTGAGGGCATTTGAGAAATACCCATTCAGTTATACAGCATAACTTATGGATCCATAAAGCCTTTTTCATGTCAAGTATTCAAGTTCTTGGTGTTTCTTAAAACACAGTAGGATCAAAGAGGTAGGAGTCCACAACTCCAGCTTACATATTAAGTAAAACATTATGGTCTATGCAAATTATTTCTCCAGAAAACACTAAAAGGAGAGAATTCGTAAGGATTTCTATTTAAATTAGGCAGGGGAAAATGCTAAAATATATCAAGCATGGAGAAATTAACTGTAAATATTCCAAAATACGTAACTTCTCATAGCTTTTCCTGTTTTCTTTAAGTGAACCTAAAATACTAGTGTATAGTCCCTCATACACATATGCTCCCGATTTCAAATTTTCTAGTTTTATTTTTTGTCAAGTCATAAATTCTTTGAATTTCAATATTACTATCATAATATCTTTTACTTTTATCTTTTTTAACTTTACTGTCATGTATCTTTTAGTAACAGAACACTAAAAGTTTGACAGGTAGCTATTTTGGTATTTGTTAACATAATTTTACTTCAGAATTCAAAATTTTAAAGGTCATAATCTCTTTTAATCTGATATTTAAATTTTGATTTAGTGCATTATTGGTGAAGTTTTAAAAAAGAAAAAGCCATTTTAGCTGGCGTGGGAAAAGGAATCTGCAACATTTAATTCAACAGGAAAGCACTAGATCAAGGTAATAATTATATGTATGAAATTATGCCATGTGGTTGGTAGCCACAAGAAAACAATATCACATCCTTATCCTTAGATATCCCAGAATAGAATGTCCCTGGTGTCCGTATTTTAAGTAGAGTGTATGGATAAAATTAGAGGAGTAAATACTGGACTTCCACCAAGTTCAAATTCTCTCCAAATCATTAACATGAAACAAAAATCAAATAGCCTGTATAGCATGCGATTAGGGGGGATGAAGACATCCCCATTGTTTGGTCCCCACTATTTGAATTTGGTTGTTGTCTCCAGCCTGACCCTTAAATCCGCAGGTCTCTGCGATGTTGCTTGCATGAGGCACTAGGAGTTTGAATTACCAGCTGAGTCATCAGGTCACAGAGACCTCAGAAAGACATTTTTGTTGTTTATTTAGGAAATTAAAGACATTTGTAGAAATATGGAAATTACAGTCTGTCATTTGCAGGAATGTCTCTGTTTTAGGCATTCTGAAGAAATATGTAAGTGTTATAAACAACCTAACACTAAATTTTTTTTCAATGCCACAGTTCAGAGAAATAATGAAACATAATTGATAGGCTTAGAGATCATGAAGGAGCTATTGTTTGTTTGGGGTTTTTGCACCATGATGTTCTATTACCAAAATAATTTACTTTTATTTCTGGTGCTGAGACTGGAATCTGTACATTTCTGGTATAAAATAACTTTAGGCATTTTAAATATATTTGATGTTTCAAGTACAAACCAGAGAAGGAAGCATTTGGTGTTCCTAAACCACTCTGGATGTCTTATATTTCTCTCTGTTCAAAGCGTGCACACCACAGTCATTCAATGCTCTGGGCCAGAAATCTTGTGCTTAAATACTGTTTGGCAGTGGTGAGAACACACAGCCAAGCTGAACGACTTCCCAGATCTGAGCGGTATGTTGCACTTCCCGGGCTGATGGACGCCAACACACACTGCTCCCTAAATCACCCTTACTTTAATATCCCCAGCCCTGCTGAAGGCACTGGGTTGATGTGAACCTAAATCCAAGCCTGCCCCTGCTGGATTTCATTCAGCTGGAAAAACGAATAAGTAACAGCCACTGGGAATGGGCTCTGCTTATATGGGAAGTTATTCCAGTCACTGCTTCAACTTCAGTGACCTTTTCTCCAACACTTGAGACTGCAAAGAACTTGACGATGAAAAAAAAAAGTTTTCAGGGTTTTGGTTGGCAGGGCTATGAGCTACTGAGACCATATGAATTCTGTGGCAAGAGACCAACTGAGATTACTGAGGCTCATTCCTTCTTTCAGCCCAGATAGCCCACTTAATAATGCATGTGCCCTGTTAAGGAATATTCCTGATCACGGTGCATCCACCTGCGCACATGCTGCCACTCCTCCATTGAACACACCTCGTAAGTGCTTGACTTCAGCAATGGCAAATTCACCTCTTCTTTTGAAGGCTCTCATATTGCTGAACATTGGAACACTGGATTGGTTAGCTAATTGTCAGTCTGTAGACTTCCAACAGTTCTCATTTTATCCACAGTGAAAAATAAAACCACTAGGAGACTCTAGCGCATACTTGTAAGAATGGCTGCTTTCTTGGTTGTCAGCACTTCAGGAGGTGGGGCACAAACAAAACCTCACTTTCCACTGGACTCTGGCTCTTGTTTGGCTTCTTTCCCACTTAACAGAAGCGAATTTGCACAGTGCTCTGCACAAAAGCAATCAGGGGTATGGGGAGTTTAAGACAGGAGACGAGGATATGTATCATTCCTTATCAACTCTGGAATGTTTGCTCTTTTCAGTGATACTAGCTGAAGGTATATAAACATCAGTTTTAGAAATTCCCGAATATTCAGTGCTCTCAACAAGTCACTAGATAAAATTAAACACCACTTTTAGGAAGTAAATACTTACTTTTAGTACAGCTTGTACTACAAAGTAGAATTCATAGCACTTAACATATAAAAACTGTGGTTGCTATGTTCTTAGAAGGTGATCTGCTATTCTCAACTTTCATTTATTAAAAACTGAGTTTGGACCATTAGGGGGAATCAGGAATTATTTCCCACCTGGAGAGAGAATGTTTCTTTAGAGAATTTTTTTTTCATTTGTTAGTTTGCTATACAAATGGCCTGCAGCCTTTCTTGGGAAGATTTAAAACCTGTTTTTGTATGATGTGGAAGGAAATAGTGACTTATTTCTCTATTATTCTGTCTGATTTTTCATGTGCATTTGACTTGGATTTGGTAGGTAGAAATGGAATACATGGAGCCTCATTTATTTTAGGTATAGATTAGTTAACAAGTTGATGATAGTAATCCCGATATTACTGTAGAAGAAGCAGTTTTCAACTAGAATAATATATAATGTCCTATGAGACAGTTTTACAATCAAAACCCCTACTACTTGGTGTCAACTGAGTGTTATACTTCTTATAGGTATATAAGTGTATATGTGCTAGCTAATCAGTTTTAAAGGGAATTAAGTCCTCAAATATTGCAGCAATATTTGGCTGCTGAAAACTTTCTAATTTTTAGAACAGATTAGCCTTGATATTTCTTAGACATAGTCACTTTATTGCCTCCACTAGACATGGTAAATTTTACTTACATAAGGAAAAAACAGAATCCTCCAAATTCAATGTAGTAATAAGCACAGGTAAACAAACAAATAGGAAAATAAAAAGGTCGACTCAGAATATAATATCCTCATACTGTGTATAAATACAGTGTAGATGTGGGTGATTTGATTTATATTCCAAATCAAAAGCAAAATCTTTTATAATAAGATATTAGTCTAGTTATCAATGATAGTGGAATGAGCTATGTTGATGATTTTTAAAAATAAATTTAATAATTTTTACCTTAGGTCTTGTTATCTGAAAACCTACACAAGGTCAGGTGACTGTTAGCCAAAAGCTCTATACTAGAAGTGAGCTGGACATTAAAGTGATGATGTCTTAATTGCTAAGATTGCAGTCCTAAATACACAGGCACAAGTTAAAGAGAGAATAATATTTCAGGATTAATGCTTTAAATTAACAACTTGAAACTTCATAGACTCAACTGCAATCTATCATGTTGAAGATAGGTGAAGTTTATATTCAGGGATACCTCTTACATTTTCTAGGATTTCTTGGCCTTATTAATTCAAATCTTACTCTCAATGCATGCATGTAGCCAAGATAATTACTAGAAGGCAAGATCAAAGCCAGCATATTATAGTCCTATTCCATTTTCTGCTGATGTGAGTGATCTGCCTCCCCTTTGATGTTGTATGCTTCTACAGCGAAAGTACAGAGGATAAAAATACTACACCATGTAATCTGGCATTTATCCCATGAGAGCAGAATTCCAAATTGTGACACATGTCAAGAAGTTAAAAAAAATAACTTAAAAGAGACCTATGCTTTATAAAGTGACATCCTCTGCATTTAAACACCATCAAACATCATTTTCCATTACAAATTTAGTCCCTGATATAAAATTCAAAGAATTTTTGTAACTTTAGTGGAAGAAAATAGTTACCATATTTACTAGCAATTACATTAAACATGTGCCTGAGCCTTTATCCCACCTAATGAGAGCAGTTGAGAGGAAGTAGAAGCACGGTGCACATACATATATTTGTGTGCGTGTACACACAGTCAAGGACTCAGGGGCACTCGCCATGCACTCGACACTTACATCCAGCTGGTTTTAGTTTACTCTGAATCTTCTATCACCTTAGGTCAAGAGGCTGAACAACTCTCTGATCACTGGACTGCTTGTTGTTCATTAGAAAAAAGAGTTCTAAGTCTATAACATCATATTTAACTTATATATTTGCCCTTAGGTTGTGTCTATAGAAACGTTCTATTGGATATTGAATGTTGCTGGTCTCATCTTATTGTATCTGACAGTGTTCTGTGCTGTGCTAGTCTGTCTTTTAAAAACATGCTAAATGTGCGTGTGTGTGTGTGTGTGTGTGTGTGTGTGTGTGTGTTTGCTTACATACACATGAACATAGTGACTGCAGTATTATTTTCAAAATTACCTTTCCTGGTAAATTAAATTGAATTCTTGCCTTTCTAAAAGAAAATGACATTTTCCAATCATTCCTCAGTTACTAGTTGATTCCGGTCTGTTCTATTTTAGACTCAGAGCCCTCCAAGGTACCATGATCAGACCTACATGTTTTGACAGGAAAATGGAACATTGTGTGGACTTCATGGCTGTCACTTCTAAAGCACAACACCCAATATTGAGAAAATTGGTTTGGATAGAATGCGACTTACTCTACACACTTCACCTCAAATAGAAATCAAAACTATTTTTTATTTTGAAAAATAATGGCTTTTTCTTTCCCATGAACTATATGTTCAATGACTTCCAAGTGCCAAAATGATTATAAGGTGTGGTAATGAAACAAGACCTAAATATGTATCTTTCAACTTACTTCTACCTTCTTCCTTTTCCATTAATGGAAGTGAGCTTCCCATAATGAGGTAAAATACAATAAAATGAGGATCATTATATATAGTTGTACAACAAATATAAATATGGAGAGAAATATTTCTACCTCTGGTGTTTTTTGATACATTACAGAACAGAAAGGTGCTAGGACACTGAATATAAACAGATGTCATGATAACAAACCCTGACATAGACTTCAGACAAAGCTCTAAGGTACATTTTTAAACAACTGCTTCCAAGACAATATTGAAATAAGCAATGGGAAATCATATTTTGCCAAAATGGGTTTAATTAGAACCAGTTCTTTTTGCATAATCTCAATTCTTAAGAAAATACCGTTTTGCTTCATCTTTTATTTTTTTTGGTACTGGGGATGGAACTAGTGGTGCCCTATCAATGAGACACATCTCAAGCCCTTTTTATTAATTTTTTTATTTTGAGATGGAGGTTTCACTAAGTTGCCTAGGCTGTCCTCAAACTTGTCATCCTCCTCCCTCAGCCTTCACAGTAGCTGAGATTACAAGTGTATGCAACTGCTCCTGCCTCATTTATAATTTTATTTTTATTTTGTTAATTTTATTTTTATAATTTTATTTTGTTCTTCCTGCTCTCTTGTATGTCAAACTGGAGACATAATGATAAATCTTACTTCCTGTCTACTGAGTTCTCTTTCCTCACCGGTTGTTCCTTTTCAGTTTCATTTACTGGGTCCTCTCTATTTTCCTCAAGTGTAAACACCGGAGTTCTCTAGGAATCAAGTGCTGTTTATTTTTATCTACATCCACTGTCTAGGTGTTATGAACTGGATATTTGTCTACACCATGCATATGTTGAAACTCTGAAGTTCTCACCCTTAGTGGGATAGTATGAGCAGGTGGCATTCTTGGGAGATGATTAGGTCATCAGTGTGGAACCCTCAGGATGGAATTAGTGTTCTTTAATTAGAAGAAACAAAGATTAAGTTTCTCTCTCCCTCTCTCCCTCTCTCTCTCTCTCTCTCTCTCCTGTCTCTGTCTCTTCTTGCCTCTCTGCCATGTGAATACACAACAAGAAGGCTGTCTATTAGTCAGGAGGAGAGCCTCACCAGACACTGGATCTGCTAGTCCCTTGATTTTGGACCTCCAGTCTCTGAAACTGAGAAATAAATCATTGTTTAAATCATTTAAATATGATAATTTGTGATCGCAGCCCAAATGAACTCAAACTCTAGGTGATCTTGTCAACTCTCACAGCTTTAAATACCATTCAGATGCTGAAGCTCCCCAATCCCCCCCAGCCCCAAACCCCTCTCTGAGTCTAGACTCAAGTACCCAGCTACCTTCTTCACATCTCCCTTTGGTGGGCCACGTTTCTGCCTTTCTCATTCTCTTAGCCATTGGTATGCCTCAGGTTGACCACATTATAGTTCCAAATTATAGATAAGAACATGAGACATGATTACTTGCCCACATTTGCACAGAAAGAAATATATGTTTCAGACTTATCGTGTCTCAAATTATACTCTTGTTTCCCCTGCACAGCTGGTCTGTTGCCAGCTTCCCATGTCAGTGCATGGTGCATCCTCTCTTCCAATTGCTTCAAAGTACTTGGATCAACTTAGCTTTCTCTTATTATTGTGCACACTGCATCCAAACTATCAGTAAACTTTCCCCAGCTCCCAATTATATCTCACGGCTAACACCATCATCTCTCATCTAGGCTACAGCAGTATCCCCCTAACTTGTCACCTTACAGTCTATTTTCTACACGGTAGCCAGAACAGCCCTAGTTCAGTAACAATAATAATAAAAAATCAGGCTCTTCTGTGCTCGGTGTTCTCTTAGTGCTCCCCATTTCACTCAAAATAAAATGCTATCTCCTTAGTATGGCATAGAATATTCTCATGATTTGAGTCCCCATCCATCTCCTTGACCCTTCTTCCATACTTTCTTAAATTCACCTTTTTCTAATCATTTCATTCAGATTTGTAATCAATGCCATACTTATCAAAGTGGATTTTTTCTACTATATTAACAACAATGACTGATGCCTAACTAACACTATCAATCTATGTTCTCATTTTTTTCTTTAAGCAGTCCTAATTTTTAAACATACTCTATATTATATTACCTATACCCTTCTCTCCACGACAATATAAGATTCACAGGACTATGATATTCTACTTTTATTTTCTATGTAAAGCTGAGTTTTTTACTACTAAGTACTCAATAAATGCTAGGTGAATAAATTAATTGATAGTTAAAATTCTTTTGCAAATTTCCCAAATCACCAAGTCATTATTTATATGGAAATGGACCAACATATAGTGAGGATGGTATATTGTCTAGAGGAATCTACTAACTTGGATAAACAATGGAACTGAACTATTGTTCAAAAGGGTAATGATTTTAATTGTTAGCAAATGGAGCTTAAATTGGTTACTTAAACCTATCTAAACGGATCCAATTCGCAAATCTCCATTTCTTCTCAAGCATACTCCTGTTCCACAGACATTTAGCTTCTGACACCATTAAGAACATGTTTTTCCTCCTATATTATGTTTTAAGTTAGAATTAATTATGTATTAAATCCCTGCTTAATACATTTACCAGAACTATGTGATGTAGAGAGACTCAATTTTCTTATTTTTTATTATATGTATTTTCTTTAATGGTGCACACAGCTGCCTGGAATAAAATCTGCATTTCCCAATCTCCCTTGTAAATAGCTGGGGCCATATGACTATGTCCCAATAAATGGAAGTGCTGTGTATTTCCGTCACACATGTCTTGAAAGGGAATGAATAGTTCCTTTGTGTAGGAGAGTCTTGAATATAAAATAATTTATTCCATAATAATAAATTTATAGCTGGGACATAGATGCCCAGCCAGACACTGCATTTCCTAGCCTCAATTACTCTTGAATGTAGCCAAGTGATGACATTTTTGCCAATAAAAGATGAGTCAAAGTGATTGATGTGTGCCATTTTCAGATCTAGGACTTAAGACACTGTATTAGTGCTCTTCCACATTCTCCCCTTCCCGTGAGCTGTGAGATGGACGTGTCCATGTCTCAGATCCAGGCATATACACAACGACCACACCCTGGGAATGAGGGAGAAAAAAGATAGAAGAGGTTCATGTCCCTTTTTGGCCACTTAACTGCAGAGTAGTCAGCCTACTAATCTGAAATAATGCATGGAAGAAAAATAAAATTATTTGTTTTTTAATGATGTATTTGGGATCACTTTGTGTCTATAGCTTAGGCTTTTTTTTTTTTTCGTTAATAATAAAACTTTCTTCATCCTTCAAACTTCCTTCTGGTTAGAGTGTGAACTGGGAGTACTGGAAGTTGAACAGCCATCTTAGACCATGAGGCAAAACCTACATGTCGATGAATAAGAAAATAAAATTCCTTTTAATCATGTAATGCATTATGATACTGAACTACATATCCCCAGACTTTATTTATGTTAAAAAGTGAAATAATAGCTTTAGTTTAGCCACTTTTATTTTGGATATCTCACTTGAGCTGAATCTAATTCCAACTAGTAAACCATGTTGTATTCCCTAGTAAGTGAATGATTTGCATTTTGTCAATTATTATAAAGCTAGTTCAGAAGCAATTCTTATAACCAAGAGGGTTCCCTCCAGCCTGAATATCAGCACATTTTTGGATTATTATCTAAGAGAACATGGCTCTTCTGCAGGCCATCCTTCATGAGCTACTATGTCACGTGTGCAAATGAATGGGTATTGTTATAAGTCTGAGATACAGGGGTTTTCTTTACATGCTTCTATTTATCTTGTTGGAAGAGTTGTCTATTACTTTCCTGTGATATCCTTGGAAGATAAATCTGTTGCAATAAGATAAAGGAGGAAAATCATTATCAAAAGCCAGAGCAAACAACTCAGGTCAGTTTTAAAGTGTATCACACCCCTTCTCCATTCATACACATTATTAGACCAGGTCCAACTAAATTTCAGTGTCCAGACAAAATTCTTGCTATTATTTTTAAAAAAGAATCCGGTATAGTATTGTGTCTGCAACTCTGTTAACAGTTTCAGGTTGTAAAATCATCGCGACCTTCTACCTACCTCTCCTTTCATGCCTTTATGTGGGAACCTCCGAAGACATGGAACTTGATTTGTCTCCAAACCAACGCTCTACATTTCCAAGCCAAGCTTTATTTTTCATATATTTGGGAAATAGTTTTATCATCCATCCCATTTCAGAACAAAGTCCTGTAATCACAATAAATATATGGGAATAAAAGGAAACCCTTTAAATTGATAACCTGATATCTATCTAGAATAACCCTTTTCTTATTTTGCTATCAAAAGAAAGATTTTAGTCTATCAAAAGTGCTGGGCAATTAGTAACATCTTACTTTGAAAATAAGGGCAATTGACAATAGTGATGGATCAAAATAATTTAAGCCTAATGTAGATAATTACAACTAATGTTTTGTGGTGCACTATAGATTCTAAGGCATTTTAACAGCAATTATTTCATTTGCTTTTCATAGTTCCATGAAATCGGTCAGGAAGCTATTATCATATCATGTACATTTTTAGATGCTTTACTTAAGGTTTATTAATTTAAGCAACTATGTGGCTAATATGTGGCATAAGTAAATTTTCAGATTCCAATGCCTATCATATTTCACCTCACACATTAGAATACGAATGAAGAATGTTTAGAATAGGAATGAAAAACGTTAAATCTCTATTTGGAAGGTTGTGTTGCTGTCTAACTTTGCACATACAGAAACATAGTACCAATTTAAGTAAAAATAGAATAATCTAATTTTGCACATATGGAAAAATAGTACCAATTTATGCAAAAACAGTAAATAAGAAAGGTGCCTTAGTAAGAGTTCTGCCTGCTTCACTGAAATACTATCCAGTAGACAGGATGTTTCAAGTTGAAGAGATGAAAGATATTAGATAAATATTTTAATGAAGTTAGTTTTCCATGACTGCTAGTGAAAAATATGTTTTTACCTTCAAAGAAATAATTAAGTTCCTGAAGTTAAGGCTATGTAGTGTAAATATCACTACAACAAAAACTATGATTATAGGAAATGTATCACCTATTTTATTTCAAGTGAGGAAGGCCATAACCTTTTACATGTTCTTGTTAAAACTGTAAACTAAGGAAATTTCATTATTCAGCAATAATTATAAGATGTGTGCTTTTGGGCCTGTGTGTCTAGATCTTGCCAATGTATTTTGAGGAAGACATGTTTTCTTTTGAACATCTGAGGCAGCAGTCTTGTTTGAGTTCCTCAGCATCTGTGTGGGACTGGCAACTTGAATAATTTTAGCAAAGTGTCTATTTGATATCAACAAATAATGTATTTATTGTTGTTAAGTGAAATTTCCTTGTTTTCCCCTCAGCTTGATTGGGTGGTAATTTGGGTACATTGTTTGGATGATCATTTTCCTTCATCATTATTCCCATACCACATGAATAGGGATTTCTCAAAGGGAACTCGAATAGTATAAAGCCTTAAATCTGATTCCATAATTCCAGGGTAACAAGTGTGAAAAGGGTTCTTTAAGCAGCTCAGAAACTACTGTAAATGTATGAAAAAATATGTAATTCTATGCAAAAACCTGCATAAATGGTGCATAAAGCTTTCATGACTCAGGCCCTGGGCTACATATTTAAGTGGTCCCTGCTGTATTCACATATAAACAGTGGCACCATATATTAAGAATCACAATAATAGAAAAACAGCTATGCCATGATTAGCACAATTTTATTTTTATTTTTATGGTTTCTTGACTAGTTTGACAACTACCTACTGGCTTTTAGGAAATGCCTAAAACGTCAGTTATACATACTTTATGACATAGAAGATAATAGGCAGTTTTAGTGTTACTCATGGGATCACCCAGAGAAAAGCTTCTCAGACAAAAATTTGGGGGTGTCAGATGACTACGAACCCCTACACAGTCTTCCTCATTATCAATTAATTCAACTTACTTCTTCATCAATTTTTTCCCCTTCAGTCTGGATGGTTTTATGACCTAGACCCTAGCGATACCCTTAGGCGGTCCATGTGATAATTGACACATTTTCTAACAGGGTATAGTGATGCCCAGGCCACTGCGTTCAGGCCGTGACTGGAGCTTATTGGAGTCTGCAGCAGGGCCTCCTTTTATCCTCATACATCAGAATACAATGACAGCTCTCCCATACAGGGACCGCGCGGATCTCTCCCCCAGGAAAATATATGCAAACACCTCCGGAACATTGAAATGGTTGCTAGGCATCACAATGGTGACATCTTTATGATAAACACAGTATGCAAAAGAAGGGATAATAAAAGAATAACAAATTATTACATCCAGAGGGCAATTTTACAAGATTAACTGGTGTAATAAATTACTGCTAGAGTCAGAATACCACGTTACCCTTTAAGGTATCTCACAGTGGAGACAAAATGAACTGGCCTATAGAAATCTGGAGAATGTAGGAGAGAATAATAAACTGCTTTTTCACACTTCTGAAAGATAGTCATCAGACTTTCCTTTTAGTGTGGTGAGTTCAGCAAGTAATTATTGTAAAATAAGGTTATGCATGCAGTTCATGCTAAGATGACTATGTTTATTATTTTTCGTACCGCAGTTGAATACTCAGCAATCTATGTATTATCATCTTAATAAAAAGCCTGTATCATTTAATTTTAAGACAATTTCAGCACATGAAATATTATTCAGGAAATGCCAAGACTCAAAATTTATTTTCTAATTATTAATAAATATATGTATTGACAGAATAGTAGGAATTCTGGTCTCTTTATGAGAGACAGTGAATTGCTTCATTTGACTTTGATCAATTGTTCAAAAATTAAAAGAGAAATATTTGTAGATTTCCATATCTAATTTATGTTATTTATTTAAATACAAACAAAAACCACAAAAGCTTCTTTATTTTTTTGCTGACACTAATAACATATTACAAAAGAGAGGAAAAAATCTATAACTTAAACTTTGGAGATATTACAAGATATATAGAACTACAGCACTCTTTTTTTTATTAAAAGAATAGTAGCAGCCAGACACAGTGGCGCATGCCTGTAATCCTAGCTACTAGGGAGACTGAGGTTAGAGGATTGTAAGTGCAATTTAGTGAGATCCTGATTCAAAATAAAAAATGAAGAGGACTAGGTATATAGCTCAGTGGTAGAGCATCCCTGGGTTCATTCCCCAGTACCACAAAAATGCACCGGGTGCTATATACATGTATATTTCTACCACACTAAATCTCAATATGATGCACGGTTAAATGCACCAACAAAAGCATATTTAAAAAATAAAAGGCAAAATTAAATAATAAAAAACAGTAGCTTTTCAGATATTCACATTTTTTTCATTCATTAATAATAATTCTAACTTCTAGGAGCAAGCACAGGTCTATCTGATAATTCCTATATTTCTGGCCTATTTGATTCTTGTTCTTGTGGTTGCTTGAATTCTTCATGTTGCTTTTTCTTGTCTTTTAGCATACGTTGCAACTTTTTTTTAAAAGGTCAGATATAATATATCGGGTAACATAGAGGGGAGAGTAGGCCTTTAGTGGAGGATTTCTGTTAGTGTGACTAGGAGTTTGGCTGTTTAATGTTTGGTGTAGCTGCAGATACCAACCACTTCAAATTCTCTCTTGTTCTGTTTTTTTTTCCCCCCTATTGTCTTGGGTCTTCCCAGAGTCGTCCTCATCAGTTACACCTGTGTCCTGCAGCCCTTTCGGTTCTCATCCACATTACTCTACTGCACATCTGTTGGTATAGTGTGCTGTGGGGTCAGGCAGAGGAACAGCTCTGCAATCCTATGATTGCATCTCAGTGTTTTTGTGTGCCTGTGGCCCGGGGCTATGACCTGCGCAAGTGTATTTTCAGTAGGACAGGAAGTGAGAATTAAAGTAGGAGTAATGTTCTTGTCCAACTAGGATAAAGATCTGGTAAAATTGTTTTTCCTGGAGAGAAAGACTGTTATGGAGCACTGTCTAGGAATACTTCACAGTGTTTATTCTTCAAACCCCCTGTCAGAGTCACGGTTCTTGACCACAAGAAACTGTTAGTGTTTTGGGAGTGTGAAACCTGCAAAAATGGAGGAGACTTCCCAAAACTATGGTTCCTGGGAATTTTTCATGCTTATACTAATCCATATTCAGTTTCTACAAATTCATCAAAATAACTATTTAAGTGTCCACGTCAGGTGTGGCTTCAGCGGATTCTTCTTCTGGGTAGTGAATTAGTTGTGACACCCTGGGTTCATCTGTCTTTTTAGAATGCTGGGTGAGCTTCTCCCTGTCATCTCACTTTTCCTTGACTTTCAGTTTTCTATGATTTCTCTAAAGACAAGGGTGGCAACCACTTCATACTCTTTTCACGAGAGAGCTGAACTGGAAGCTACTTATCTTTTTCAAAAATGTTCCTCTCATGTTTAAACTGGTGCTAACTATATTTGCTAAACTTGGGGAAAGACACAAAATATTCATCTTTCATTCACAAAAGGACATGCACTTTGGCTGAGCAAATCTCTTGCACATCTGAAGTTGTGTGACAGTCACTAACTAAAGTCATATTAAGCTATATATTACCTCTATTGTGCACACCACTCTGGGAGAATCTGTGTACAGGATGAATGATATTGCAGGTTGGAAAGCCTGGATGTGGATTCTTCTTAAGTAAGAAGAATTTTAACTCCTTTTCTTATGAATTTGGTGACTTGGATGAGTTGACCCTTGGGTGTCTCAGGTTCCTCATTTGTGAAAATGTGAATAGTTTATCTCACAGGAATGTTGTGAAGACTATTAATACATTTAATGCACTTAAAACAGTGTTGTGAGCTCCTTAAGCCTTATGCCACCTATATAGTATCTCAAAAACAGTCCCCTCTATGAGAGGCATCATCCTGACTTCAAATTTAGCCACTATAGCATTGATTAAAAATTTGGAGCCATCTAAATTTAGGAGTATTTTAGAGAATAAAATATTTATATTTTTCTAGAAGAACAAGAAAAAATTAAATTTGATCACAATAGGATGCACTGGTAAGGATATACATTTCTTTTGTCCCTACTACTGTAGTTGTAGGAATACAACAGTTTCATTTAAAAGCATGTTAATTAGCTCTGACTCAATAGGAACTAACCAACATATATTAATAGAAAAAATTAAGTGATGTCATTATGCAATAACTGTTTTTCTGATAGATGAACATTTCACAGTATACATAATATAAAGGGAAATAGTAGGTATTCTTGAGAGAAAACAGTCAATAGAACCACTGGGCTATATTTTTATAAATAAGTGGAAATATTTGAAAGAAGTGGCTTTTATCTTTCTATGACACCATCCTTTAGGATCCACGCATCATATGTGCTGAGTAACCCCTAAAGATTAGCCCATTTCCAGTGTTCCTTATAATGTTCTGTACTTGGCTTAAAATAAAAGCAATATTACACCAGCACCTAAACCACAAGCGTCTTTCAGCTCTTATTTCAGTAGGATATTCCATATATTTAATAGTAATTAAGTACAGCAATAATCTGTGGATCAGTGAAAAAGATCATCAATTTTTCAGTTGCATAATAACTATACCTGTATATACTACCATAGTAATGTTAACATTTCATATTCATAAAGTCCTCTACCTGAGGAGCTCAAGTATTTTATGAATATTGCACCAATTCATCCTATGTGAGAAGTATTACTAATCCCAGTCTACAGATGAAGAGGCCACTATGAGACTGCTTTCCCAGCGCAAAATTCTGTATTTTGCGGTAGAGAGATTTGTATCATACCCAGCACCTTTCTATTAGGAATACCTTGGAGACTGCTTCTTTGGAGAACAGAAGGAAAGCCAATGGTAGTTTTTGAAGTTTTCTGGAGCTATGTCAGCCTCAACTTGAAAGATGAAGCTCCATCCATGAAGGTGCTACCTCTGCGTTCTTATGATGCCTAATTAGCCACAGGCTAGAGAGAGCAGTGGGGTTTTCAGTTGTCTTCTTCTATTAAAGTAGGACATTCATCTTAGAGATCTTTTCCCCTACTTTCAAGGAACAAGCACAGGTATTTCCCTTTGCTCTTTGGGTGGGAATTGAGTGAATTGGTGGGATACAGTTCACCATCTGTCCTCCTCGTTTTCATGTGGGGTTAACTTTTCACCTGAACTTTGATCTCCAGTTAAATTGCCTTTCATCAAGTTTTTCACTTTGTTTTGTAACTTGTGTCCTTTTATGTAATTTTTGATCTGTGATATTTTTCTTGACCTCTGCTCTTATATGTTTTAGGACTTCAGAGATAAATAAAGCTAAGATGGAACTCTACCTCCAAGACATCATTGAGTGAATAAAAGAAAAGAAATATTAGTGGTAGAGCAAAGAAACGGTGAAGGACAAGCTCCTAATACTTTACAAATACCTGGAATGGACCAGCACTTTCAATTCTGTGCAAAGGAAGCAAAAACTTGAAAGCAATTCTAGTCTAGAATGAAAGCCTAATGAATGAAGACTCTACAAATACCAGTGTCAAACGCTAATGGCTGTAAACAAACGCCAAGCCTGTGAGGAGACTGTGCTAGATAAACTATTCACTTAAAATTGATAAGTCTTAATGCTCTAATGCTATTCTCATTTGAGAATGACTTTGCCTATTTTACTTTTATTTAATTCTTTCAATGATATTTTCAGAATTAACTAGATTACACTTTTAAGCAAATGCTTATTTATTTCATTACTGTTGCATATTTTCTAACTTTAAAAAATAGTTAAAGTAGCTCACAGATTCACAATTTTGTTTCCAGAAGATCATGTGTTATTTTCCAGTCTCTTCTTGAGGTTTTTAATCTGAACTTGCTCACTGACTCTCTCTAGTCCCACCATTTGATTTTCTTGAATTGTTTATCTATATGTTGTTCTCCTCACATTCAGTCTAATTATATCCTGTAACTTATGTATTTGGTATCTTTTCCACATTGCTAGACTCAGAGTTTTCATTCTTTTCCTAGTTTTGACTTGTTTCTTCCATCCTGGTACTGATGATGTTGACACCAGTATAGGAAGTGGTCAGCACTACAATGTCTTTATTTCTAAGTAACTCCTAAAGATCACTTACTATGCTGTAGATGTGAATCACTGTCATGGCCAAAGAAAGATTTATTGGAGAATTCAGACCTTAAGCAGTAAGCAAAACACAAGCAAAACTGTGGGCAAAGTTACATTATCTGGAACTAAGTTTTGGGAATTGGTATCAGAGTCAGAATCAGAATTATCTTGTGAAAGGGTAGCTATTATTAGCTCTTCTAATTCAGATCCCTGTATTCAGATTGGATTAAAGTTTTTCTATAGCCTAGGGTTTAGGTAGCAACAAACATGATTATAGGTTAAAATATGGAATAAGAATGAAACCATGAAATTGAGTGAAAGTGACAACATTTTTATTACCAAATGATTTCTCCTCATATTACTGTCAACTAGCTAGACCATGGCTGAGAATTATTAAGAACCTTTTATCCATGGTGCCCTGTGAAGACAGGGATTAAATCATTTTCCATACAGTCAACTCTTTGTAAATGTTTTTAAAATTAACATTAGATAAAAAGGGGAAATTAAATCTACCAGGTGCTATGTAGTCAAAATTTGGTCCTTGCAAAAACAACATCAACAACAACAACATAGTTACCATCTATTGAGTATGTGCCAAGACTGGGGTGCATTATTTGTATATAAAATTTAATTAATACTTTTAGCAACCTTGAAAGACAGGGGATATTATGACTTTTATTCATTGATGGGTAAGTTGAGGATTAAAAGGTATACATGACTTTCCATAGGTCACATATCATAAGTGCTTCCAAGTTCCTGCTCCTCTAACCTGTGTAGTGTCCCTTATCTGTCTAAGTATGGTAATAAGAAATAATTTATACATGTATTTTTCAAAGGTATATACTGAGCACCTCTGTTAAGTCAGATGTTGTGCTACATTTCTGGTACAAAAATAGTAAGGCACTATTAGAACTATCAAGAACCAAGGATTCTGATGGGAGAAAACTGATGAACAAACAGGAAATTGTACTATGTTGTGATGAGTTTTGCTATGAAAATACAGTTTTACTATTAGGGTCACAATTGCAGTAATTTTAAAAATAGGCATTATTGGGCTGGCTGTATATAGCACAGTGGTACAGTACTAGCCTAGTATGTGAGAAGCCCTAGGTTCAATCCCTAGTACCACACACAAAGAAAGAAAAAAGACAAGAAAAAAAAAGGAGGCATTATGTGCATGCATACAAAGAATATAAAAAGTAATAGATATTCTGCATAGAAAAAGAACCAATAAAATAATCAAAATTTGCACTGAATTTTCATTTTTAAACTGGTATATGAATTGGGCATAGTGAGATTAGTTAATATATTAGTATGATTGGATTGGAGGTGTATCTCAGTGCCAGGGTGTTTGCTTAGCATGTGTTGGCAAAGCCCTGGGTTCAAGTCCCAGCACCACATACATGCACTATATTTATATAGTGCATTTTTCATATCATATATATATATGGTTTGGAAAAAAACATCTAATTCTCACAGCCAATTAAAAGCTTTCATTACCTGTTTTCTACCACTTGCTCATAAAGCCTGAATTTGGTTAGGATCTGGGTACTATTGACAATCCTATTTACAATCAACTAAATGCTAGATAGTTCTTTTCTTAATTTTCTGACATCATTAATAAAAATCTTACCCCTAGTTGCTTCATTTTTCACTACCTCTTTTTCCAAAACAATCTTGTTCATATTCACATTGATGCTTCCTGGTTCTGTATCTATAGTGTAAGTTCTTTATCTTGAAATTCATGGATACATTTCCAATGGTTAGTTGACCTGATAGCTCTGCTGTATATTCTACTTACCAACAGAACTCACTTTTTCCTCATAACTCACTTCTTTTTCCCAAGTCATAAAATTCATTAACACCATTATTAGAAAAACCCCCAAACACAGAAACCACTTCTACACTTCACTGTCAGTTACTGCTATTTAATTGCATTCTAAGATTAATTATGAGAAATTTTCATTTTGTGTTTCACATAATGCCCTACAAGTAAGCTATAAAAACAACACTAACTCCTCACTTAGGATATTATTTCATACTTAAAATATTTCTATACATAAATAGATATTGGTCTTATCATCAATTACTTCTGCACTTGCATTAAAATAAAATAAAATGATCTGGGTGTTTTAAAAACTGCTTCACCTTCAAAATCATAATTTTCTGGACTGTTTTTAAAATTGATGTTTTTAAAACTGTTTTTAAAAATGTTTTCACACTCAATGTTGTCTTAGAATAATGGTAACATAGCATTCATGAAAGAAATAAGTCATTTTTTCTGAGCTATTAAGCCAGCTATTTTCAAGAAACACACACACACACACACACACACACACACACACACTTTAGAGCAGTTTTTGGTTCACAACAAAATTAAGAGGAAAGTATAGATGATTTTATATACCCACTTCTGAAAACATGTACAACCTTTCATACTATCAGCATGCCAAAACACAGTGGTAGATTTGCTACAATTGATGAACCTACATTGGCATATGCTCACCCAGAGTCCATGATTTCCTGTGGGGTTCACTCTTGGTGCTGTACATACTATGAGTTTTTATAAATGTATAATGACATACATGCATCATTGTAATATCGTGAAGAATAGTTTTACTCCCCTAAAAATCATGTCTACTCTGTCTATTTATCCCTTCCTCCCTGATAACCCTTTGCAAACAGGAAACACATCAAAGTAACTTTCCTTCCAAGCAAGCAATTAATTCCTAGTGATTATTAGGGAATTTTACTTTGGTCTCTGTGATCTCATTATAAGCCTTGGATATCTATTCAACACCAAGTTTTGATGTTAGTGATTTTTATAATTAATCATGCTCAGGAAATGACGACTGTCAGAGAAAAGTGTTCAGACCTGTATACTACGAGATTACTATTATCTAGTATGCATCTATAACTTCCTGACTGGGCTCTCTTCCATTAGTCTCCATTTCTTCCAATCTATCTATTTTAATCAGCATTCTCACTACTGTAATCCAAAACACTTGACCACCACAATTTAGAGGAGATTTATTTGCTCACAGTTCTGGAGATTTCAGGGGATCAGTCCCTGTTAGGCTGGGTGAATTCCATGGAGCTCAGACATGGTAGTGGGAGGCAGAGAGACAGAGAGAGAGAGAGACAGACAGACAGATAGACAGACAGACAGAGAGACAGAGAGAAAGAGCAAGTGCTTTGCTCTCATATCACAGAGGCTGGAAGCAAGAGACCAAGAGCTTGGAAAGGAGGTACCATATATAATCCCCAAGGCCACACCCCCAGGGGCCCTTCCTCAGCAACCAAGTCCTGCGTCCAACAAAGCTGCCTTATCTCCATGAGATATAGGGGGACATTCTCAATCCAAGCCATAACACTATCCTTTGCGGTGTTTCCTGAGAATGATTCTAAACCTAAATGTTAATGTTACTCTGCTATTTCAATCTCTTCAATTATTCTACTTCATGAATAGGATTTTAGGATCTTCACAATTTAAATCTTGCAGATCTTGTTTCCAATTTCAACTTCTTAATTAATCTCAGAATTTTCTATTAGAGATCTTTCACTTGTAGTGTGATTTTCTCTTTTGAGTTTCTTCAAGTTTCTATAGGATTATAATTGTTTCATAATACTCAGCACACTGTATACCTTTCTATGTATCTTTTAAAATTATATTTAAATAAATAAATAAGGAGGTAATTTATTTCCTCTTAGAAGCTTTGAATAGCTCTCAAGTATTTATGATGTTTGTTATTTGGACAAGCTGTTCACGAAATTTTACATCACTCACTGAGTACATGTTGAACCTTAATTAAATTCCACATCTACATTCAAAGATAATAATCATATACATATATCCTAAAGATGATTCAGAAATCTATTAAAATAACAATTGGATCTACTTACTCTCATTCCAAGTTTTTGTACAGTCTATGGTATAAATAAGGAGAATTAAAAGGAATTTTTATTAAACCACAATAAAATGAAGTGAACTGATACTTAGCATTTTAATTTAAGCTTTCCTTATGGCCTAAGCTTAGATAAATATAGATATTGTTCAGATATTGATAGAGGTATACATATAAATATATGTACTTATGTGTTTGAAAGTGTTAGTGTACATACAATGTATTCATTTTTGCCACTGGTTTTTAGATATAACATAAAATGGGAGTCTTCCACATCAAAATGAATCTAAGGAAGGAGTATAGTTTCTTATAAAATAAATTTTATAAGTAAAATGTATTTTTATTATAGAAAGCTGAGACCCAAACTACAATGAAGCCTTATTTTTTAAAGTTGCATTAGAAAAATGTTACCACATTAGTAAATTTCTTTACTGAAATACTTTGGGTTCCTAACCCCAAATTATGGGAGTGGAAACACAAATTGTAAGGAAACTAAATCATTTTTTGTAGAAATATCAAAAAGTATTTCATTTGTATCCTGTTAAAAATCATTATTTCAAATCAGAATTTCACCTTGCATATTTTACCTGTATTTGGCAGTCTATATAGATAGAAGTACCTATTCATACATATTTACACACTGAATTTTTTTCTTCTAAGGCAGTCCATAGACATGCCAAATTCTTTCTAGCTCTTTTATGTTTTTTCTTATATTGTATATGTAAGAAGAGTTGGCTATATTATGTCAATTGTATACAAACCCAATGTTTTCTCTACTTCCTATACTGATTTCATCCTGTTCTTGAACCATTATTTATACACAGAGGAGAACACAAACCAGACCAAACAAATAAAAAGACAACAACAACCAAAAAAACCCAACCCCAAGCCCATCAAACCCTGAGCTTGTGCATTTAAAAAAACTTTTTTTATAGATTCAAAGTCACCTCTTTTAGATATCATTATCTCAGCCAATTATGAATTTCTGCACAGCCTTTTGTTGATTTTTATCTTCATTCTTCTCTCTCCCAACTCTCTAGGAGCTATTTAAATTTTCAGTGGGTTTAAATATCATCTTGACAAAGGAAAGTTATATCGTGTTCTCCTGTGGTTTATTCTAAGATTTATTGTATATAGCCTGAGGTCTACTAAAATTGGACTGGAACCACCTAGTCATTTGGACCTTAGGCTGGCACACATTGTTGAAATAGACAGTTTCAAATCATGAGATCCTATTTTTCTCACCTTTTCATTCAGTGTGTGTGTGTGTGTGTGTGTGTGTGTGTGTTTCTGAACCAGGGGCATTCTACATCCAAGCTACAACCCAAGCCCATTTTATGTATTTGTTTTGAATCAGGGTCTCCCTAAGTTGCTGAAAGTCTCATTAAGTTGCCAAGGCTATCCTTGAACCTGCGATCCTCCTGTCTCAGCCTCCGAAGTACTGGAATTATAGGTGTGGACCACCATGACTGGCTCACATGAGAATCTTTGAATCCCCTAGATCAGTGTTTTTGATGGGGAAAAGGATAGGGTTTGTGTGGGAAGGAGATTTACTAGCACAAATCAGGGCAACGACACTGATCTTCAATATTAGATATACTACTGCAATGGTATTTTATTCTTTACCCAGAGTGGATCAATCTTTTGCAAATGACTAATTACAAAATGCATGGGTTAAACACCAACCAAGTACAAGATGAATCAATGGATTTTGATGTAATTATTTTTGTTGATTTTTGTGATTAAGAAACTACCTTTTGCCTCCAGCCTTGTTCTCCCTTTCTCTCTCTCTCTCTCTCTCTCTCTCTCTCTCTCTCTGTATTGGTCAGGGTTCGCTAGATCAGCAGATTTCACAGAATGAGCATATGAAAAGGGAATTTATCAGATCAGCCCACAATGTAGTCCCAAGTTCCGACTGCACGTGGAGAGTCAGAGGAATCAGCAGCTGGTCGGGCAGTCCAAGAGCTGGAGCCCCAGGATCGAAGCAACCACCAATTCAGTCCAGTTCAAGATGTGAAGACAAGGAAACTCCTCGGAGAAATGACGGCAAAGCTTCAGTTCGAAGGCTGGAGGCCGACGATCTCAGACGAGAGCAGAAGATCAAGAAGCTCCTCAAGGAAATGGCAAAATTGCAGACCGACGATCTAAGACGAAAGCAGATGTGTTCTCTTCAGGAAGAGTCGCAGCAGCTTCTATGTGGCTTTCTCCTTCTTCTATCCAAGTCCTGCACCTATCAGAACCCTGCTGTCCACATTTAGGGCAGGACTTCTGGTTCAATCCGCTGTTACACAACCAAAGTCACATGATCTGGGGTGAGTCAAGTTGACAAACCAGACCAATTATCACACTCTCTCTCTCTCTCTCTCTCTCTCTGGTGGTTTGTGATCCTATTTGGTTCACTATGAATTTTATAATTATTTTTTTATTTCTGTAAAAAATGCCAGTGAGATTTTTATAAGGATTGCATTGAATTTGTAAATTGTTTTAAGTAGTAGGGACATTTTAACAATAGTAAGTCTTCCAGATCATGAATCCAGGATGTATTTCCCATTATTTAAATGAAAGCCACAATGAGATATCACTTCGCATACGTTAAGATGGCTATTACTTTATAAAAAGATAAATGCTGGCAGGGATGTGGAACTATTGCAACCCTTATACACTATTCTTGGGAATGTAAAATGCTACAGCTGCTACAGAAAAAAAATGTGAAGATTCCTCAAAACCTTAAAAATAGAAATGCATACTAACTAGCAATTCTTCTTCTGGGTATCTATCTAAAAGAACTTAAATTAGAATTTAAAAGAGATAATTGCCCTCCCACATTGATCCCTGCATTATTCACTATGGCCAAGATGTGGAAAAAATCTAAATGTTCGTTGATAGATTAATGAATAAAGGAAATGTGATATATATATTCTTTTCTTATACATATTAGAATATTATTCATCATCAAAGAGAAAGAAAATCCTTTCATACGCACCAACAGAAATGAATCTTGAGGACATTTGCTACGTGAAATAAGCCAGGCAAAGAAAGACAAATACTTCATGATACCAGTTATGTGAGGAATCTAAATAGTCAAAATCATAGAAGAAGAAAAATATGGTAGTTTCCAGGGGCTTGTAGGAGGGTAAAATAGAGAGGTGCCATTTATTTATTAAATATAACATTTTAGTTATGCCAGATGAATAAGATGGAGATATCTGTACAATATTCTCTGTATAGTTAACATTACTGTATCATAATTCAAAAGTTTGTTTAGAAGGTAGATCTCATGTTAAATGTTATTACCACAACTAAATGACTTACTAAATAAATAAATGCCACTATGTCGTGTTGTTATAGTACCATAGAAGAACATTCATAATTTTCAACAACAAAAGTTATGCCGTTGACTAAAAAAGTAGATATAGGAACTTAGCTGTCTTCTATCATGGCAGAAATTAGAGATTTAGAAAAATGGAAATCAAATGTTTTGGAAGCTTACTAGCTTTTCATTAGTTATGTTTTTCATGGTAACATTAAAATTTTGTTTGAAATTCTGATAAGTATTCTATTTTAAATTTCTAATATGATGCTATGACTCTGTGAGGTCCTCAATAACTTTTTTTTTTTTTAGTTTTTTTTTTTTTAATTAAAAATTTTTTTTTTTTTTTTTTTTT
>PVJS01015084.1:0-39366 GCA_004027185.1 Glis glis
GAGGAGGAGGAGGAGGAGGAGGAGGAGGAGGAGGAGAAGAAGAAGAAGAAGAAGAAGAAGAAGAAGAAGAAGAAGAAGAGAAGAAGAAGAAGAAGGCGGCAGCAAAAAAAAGGAAACACTGGATTCAGGGAAGAGCCTGGGTCCTCCAGCCAGCTCGGCCTCTGAGATCCTTCATGATATGAGACCAGCAGCACAGCCACCGCTTAGACCCAAACAGATGCCGACCCTTCCTCGGGCTTTCATTCATCTGTCGCCATTATTAAAGACCTACTGTGTGCCAAAGATGTTCCCAGTGCTGGCAATGCAGCAATAAATGACAAAAAGAACATTTTTGTGAATAAAATGCTTTGAAAGGCTGAAACCTCTTGTCTAAATACAAGGTGTTACTGTAGCGACCTCAAGCACCAGGCAGCGGGGCTTTGGCGTGGGGTCCAGGAGCCCAGGTCTCCAGGGAGCGCTCATCTGCAAGCTACTTGCTCTTCTCTTGACTTGTCCTCGTCCCCCTCACAGAAAGAACGTGGCTTTGAGGAAAATTTCTTGGCAATCAGCTCATGTGTGATTTATAAGTTTATGGTTCTGGGAGGCATCTGAGCATCGGGGCATAGATCTCAGTAATTAATCCTAGGAGGTCCCTAATGACAGAGGAGATTGTACTGTGTGAAAGTCGCTTTAATACTAAACAGCTTGTGTTATCTAACAAATGAGAACATTTCACACCCAATAAACGTCACTTTTGATAAGTGCCACTAGCGTCGTAAATCTGACAAATAACACATACGCGAGATCGCACGCTCGCTTGCCCTTCCCGTCCTCCACAGGGTCCCCTCCTAAGGATCCCCTCTGTCACCACACCTGGGACCCTGGGGGGGTCACAGCCAGCTGCGCCCTCCCCACAGCACCCACATCCAAGAGGAAGCTTCATATCAGGTGAATTGGGGTCACTCTCTGTCTCTGAGCGGCTGATTCAAACAGATAAACAAAGCCAAACAAACTGAGACAAAATGCCCATGCCCCTGTTTTCTTCTCTGTTATTTTATTCAGGACACATCAGAAACTGTTGGGAGTTGGCTTTAAGTGATAAAAATCACCCCCAGCTCATCATCAAAAAGCATTTAAGTGATTAAATGTGTTTTACTAAATCAAGGAAACTGCAAAGATCCAATCTTTCCCCTCTGGGCTAACAGCGGATCTATCCTATTCGCTAAGTGAAAACACTTTTATCTTGTCCAGCGTGGCCTCTGCATTACAGGAATGTACCCAGACAACCAGGAAAGACAGCGGGGCCTGGGTGCCATCACGGTGGGGTGAAGGCAACCGCCAAATTAAACTAAAACAAAAAGGAATGGCTGAAAGAGAGAGTTGTGGTTCCAACATGACACTCTGGAACAGACAAAACGATGGAGACAGTGGAAAGACTGGTCCCCAGGATTGGGAGCAGGCGGGAGTGGGAAGATGAATTGGTAATAGGCGGAGCATAGAAGAACTAGGAGACTATTCTAGTAATGGTGGACACACTTATTAATAGCATATCAATATTGGCTCATCGATCGCAGCCAATGCACCACACTGTTGCAAGATGTTAATGAGGGAAACTCGAGAGAGTCGACATGGGAACTCTCTGTGAAGCCAGGAATCGCTACTTAAGTCAGGCGTCTGTCCTTCATCTGTGCGGGGCTGAGAACCCACCTCATTAGGCATTTTCAGTCTTAAAAGAAGAACCAAGCGAGGTTATTAGCAGAGAGAGACAATCGCCTTTTACTTCCTTCCTCCTTCTTTATTCTAAAAGAGAAGAGTAACGAGTTCGCTTCTGTTGTCGGAATAACAACGAGGGCATCTTCTGGCAGTCGGTTCATGGGGAAATTTGTCTTGTAATTGGAGCATCAGAGGCTCACGCGGCGTCCACAGCATCCGAGGTATAAATTAGTCTCCTTTCTACGTTTACAAATGTAATCGTAATTATTGCAGCTAATATGAATGCGGCCTGGCTAACTTCTTCATTAGAAATTCGTCTCTCGCAGGGGCTCAGTGACCCCGGGGACAGAGCAGTCCCCCAGCCCTATAGCCTTGCAGGAGAGCTACCCTGCAGGGTATTAACACAGGCTTCTCTATGGCCCCACACGGAGCTCTCCCCTCCTCCTCCAGCCTGCACGAGGCTTTTGGAATGGACTCCTTCTGACTTCCTGCAGCACTGGGCACCCTGCTCTGACCCGGCCCTCTGTCTTCCCTTCACAAAGGACCTGGAATGCAGTGGCTTGCTATCTCTCCTATCCCAGACCTTTGGCTCCCTCAGCCACCCAGGAGCTGCCAGCTTCTTCCTTTCTTCCCAGTGCCAGACATTACAAGGGGAGCCAATGTCCTGAATACAAGCAGCATGTCTGTCTTGCCAAGTCTGGCTCAGGCACCCCCGGCCTCAGCCATGATCTGGCACAGAATCGACAACAAGAGGAAGAGAAGCACCCTTGAAGAAAACTTGTGGGTCCAGAAGCCCTTCCGTAATCCCTGGAGCAGAGTCCTCCAGTCCACAGGCAGGCAGGCAGGCAGGCAGGCACACCCTGGACTGGGCGTGCTAAAAAAAAATCAAAAAGTCCTCTCATCTGACAGCCTGACACAGAGAAGGAACCTTAGCAAAGTGCGCGTTGAGAAGCGACTGTGAGCAGTAAAACAGAGGGGTCGGGTCTCCTGAGTCCCTGGCACGCCTGCCCTCCAGGACACTTTGCAAAGCCACAGAGACTGGGCGCAGGCTGTGCCCACACGTAGAACACCCTCAGACACAGTGGAAGCCAGGGCTCCTGCCTCCGAGAGCCACGAGCTTTCCTGACCTCTGTCTACACAGATTCTTCTTTCCTTGCCCCGGATTTTAGGCAAAAAGCTGAAATCTGGGCTGGGGGATTGGCTTTCCCGGACTTTCCTCAGGAAATGAAATTGCTTTCAGACCTGGCTCTCTTTAGCAGGTCTGACCCTTTCACGGGCGTGCTTTTAGCATGAGGCTTGGGAGGAGCGATAGAAAAAGCAAAAAAGTAGGTCTTCCCAGAGCCCATTACCTTTCTCCCTCGCTCTCTCTGTTTTCAAATTGAGCCTGATTTCAGCTTCATATGCACCCTCTAATCCATTTCAAACAGCTTAAGACCCACACTGGAAGCAATAAAGTTCTTGCTAACTAATGCAACTCTAGCTCTGCCGTCCCCGTTCTGTATTCCAGCCTGCTGCGTGGTCTGCGTCTTATTATGTAAAGTCCCTGGTTTGTTAATGGTTTTAGCATCCTGTGCATTTAAAACCTGGCCGATGGAATAAAGATGGGCAAGGACGGGCTCAGGGCTGATGCAAATTGAAAGTGAAAAGATATTAGACTGAAAGAGTCAGGAAGAATATAAGCAAAATCCGCCGCATACATGGAGGCAGGGCTGCTCTACCAAGAATGCCACCGTTTACCAAAGGGAACGCCTACATGTGAATTTTGATGCCGGGGAATGGTGTCACCCCAACAGCCTCTTCTCTAAAAGGACCACAGTTGTCATCGTAGCTAGCATCCGTGGCAGGGACACAGCTCAGTGCCTCATGTGCTCGATATCCTTCAGTTCTTGAGACAACCTTATTCTGGAGGGGCTGTTATTATGCCTACTTCACAGATGGGCTAGCTGAGGCTCAGGGATTTTAAGAAATTTGGTGTGGCTTGGTGGTTTTAAAAAGGGTAAATGCAGGATTGGATAAGATGGGCTAAACTCTGCTCACTGTTCTTTATTGGTTTGATTGCTTTAAATAATCCTCAGTCTAAGGTCCTGAGAAAAGGCTAAGGCAGAGGCTGAGGTTGCAGGCTTGGTGGCCCAAGCCCACAGAAGGAAGCACATCACAAGAGATGCACTCCAGGCATGGTGACACGTGCCTGTAATCCCAGTACCTGGGAGGCTGAGACAGGAAGATCACTGGTTCAAAGCCAGCCTCAGCAACTTGGGAGATCCTCAGCAACTTACCAAGACCCTGCTGAGACAGGAAGATCACTGGTTCAAGGCCAGCCTCAGCAACGTAGGAGATCCTCAGCAACTTACCGAGACCCTGTTTCAAAGTTTGAAAAATTAAATTAAATTAAAAAGGCTGGGGGTATAGCTTGGAGGTAGAATGCCCCTAGGTTCCATCCCCAGTACCAAAAAAATAAATAAAGAGATGCACATTTTGTCATTCAGTTTCAGGACATGAGCTTGGAGTCTTTCTCTCTCTCTGCCCTTCCTACTAGACGTTTCTGTGTACATGAAATGAAAGGGGCTAGTTGGAAGCTTTTCCTTTCATGCTTAATAGTTTCCATAACTGGTCCAAGGGAGTATGACACAAGACCAGGATGTACAGGCGGGTGGAGCTGACAATTACTTCCTTGCTGCCCCACACTCCATTCAGTTACAGCCAATGAATACGAATTCCATACCAAAGGGAGCCAAGCAGGGGATGAAGAGCTTCTCCTACTTCACGTATCTTTTTTTGTGGTACTGGGCATTGAACCCAGAGCCATTCTACCTTCAAGCTACACCCCCAGCCCTCTTTTATTTCTTATTTGGAAACAGGGTCTCACTAGGTTGATGAGAGTCTCACTACTTGCTGAGGCTGTCCTCAAACCTGCGATCCTCCTGTCTCAGCCTCCCAAGTCCTGGGATTACAGGCGTGCGCCACCATGCCTGGCGACTTCACATATCTTAAAATATTAAAAGTGCAGAAAGCTTATGGGGACCAGGGTTTCATTCCTTTTGTGCTCTTTGTTGATTAATTCCATGTTTTCCAGCAGCGGTGGTCCAGTGCCACTCGGCATGCAGATGGGAGGATGCTGCGGGGAAGGCACCTCTCGGGTCAGATGGCACATGCTTTGTTCTTGCGTCCCTGCTGGCAGAGAAGCCCTAGTGCTATGCAGAGCCTGGCAGAACAAGATCCCCTGCCCGGGACCTCTTTACCTTCTCAATACCCGCTCTTACTAATCTCACAGGGTATGCACTTCGTTTCTGTGGTTCAGCTAAACAAAGATATTGTGCTGGTCATGACATGAGAATTTCATAATGACATCACAAAGTGGACCCAGGGGTGTCTCAGTAGACAGGCCACAAAGGTCCCCCATGGCTCAGTGCTTCCTAGGAGCCTCCCGAAGAGGAAAGTATGGTAATTAGATTTCCTGACACATGGAGTGTGTGCTCAAAGTGGGTTGGAGAGGTAAATGGGGATCTGGGGTCTCTGGACAGAAGATCTGTGATTTAGGCCAGTGATTCTCACCAAGGTGATCGGGGTCATGAGCTTGTGTCTGGGCCGTCATAGAATCACGGGCTTATTGCGTTTGCCAGCACGGTAGCAAGGGTCTTTTGCCAAGTGTACAGGGAGAACCGAAGCCCCATCCTTAAGACAGAGGTTCTCCGGAAGGGACCCGGCATAATATGCATAAGGGAAGACCGCTCACAGTGTAGAGTGAGATGGAGTGGGTACATTGGACGTGTCACAGGATCATTATAAAGATTCATCAAGATACATTGGCTCATTGGTTCTTCCGCTCAGCTCCATGCCAATCACTGTGAAAAGCTCTGTGGCCACAGCAGGGAATGACACAGATGTGACAGCCCCTACCCTCACCACCTGGGTCCAGATGGGAGTAAAGAGGACGAAGATGAAAGCAGCAGGCAGACAGCTACGTCCACGGTGATGCTGCTGCCTGACCCCGAGCGGCATGCTCACTGCGAAGACATGATCAGACTCTGCCACCCCTCACCCCACTATGACTTGTTCCTTCAGTATCTAAAGACCACTTTGCCTCTTTTATTTGTCTCCATTTAATCTGCCCCAGCACACTGGCTGCCCTTCTATTCCTCACACATGCCAGGCACTCTGGGGCTCAGAGTCTTTGCATGCTCTGTTCCCACCGCATGGAATGCTCACCCCTGCACAGCCAAGTGATTTGCCCCACTATCCTCTCTCCAGATCTTGACACAAATATCTCCTATGTGAGGCCTTCGGGGCCAGTCTACCTAAATTGCAAGGAATAAGTAAGAAATGCTACACCATCGATGAGGGCATTGTACTAAATGAAATAGGCCAGATGTCAAAAGACAAATACTGTATGATTCCATGATATGAAGTACCTAGACCAATCAAATCAGAGACAGAGCCAGGCGTGGTGGCACATGCTTGTAATCCCAGTACTTGGGAGGCTGAGACCAGAGGATCCAGGTTCGCGGCCAGCCTCAGCTACTTAGTGAGGCCCTCCGCAACTTAGACCTTGTTTCAAAATAAAGAATAAAAAATAGGGCTGGGGGTGCAGCTAGGAGGTAGAACACCCCTGAGTTCAATCCCCAGTACCGCAAAAAAAAAAAATATATCAGAGACAGAAGGTAGAATGATGCTTCCCAGAGCCTGGAAGGAGGGGAGAAGAGGGAGCAAGTGTTTCATATGTACAGAGTTTGGATGTGGGAAGATAAAAAAAAATTCTGGAGATGGATGGAGAGGATGATTGCACAACGTGAGTTTACTTACTGCCACTAAACTATGCGTTTAAAAATGGCTAGCATGCTAAATTTTGGGTTTTGTATATTTTACCTCAATTAAAAATTGCTGCATGTTTTAGAAAAGAATAAGAAGAAATTATCCTTAAGAGGGACTCAGGGATAACAAGGTGGAGAGGAAGGAATGGAAGGGGGAAGGTTGCATTATTGGGAATGACATGGGCCAAGGGCTGGAGGTGGAGAGGGTGGGAGCAACTGAGGATGTGATCTGTTCCCCTCTTCTCTGATAAAGGGCAGAGCTGGCTGGGGTAGGAGAGAGTAGGGCAAGAGATGAGGCATCAAGTTGAACTGAGGCCAGATTTGTAGCCTTGTTAATGGGCTACAAATGGATATTTACCCCTCTGACAGATCAGTAAATATTGAAGAACATTTACCAAGAGTGCAAAGTGGTCAGATTTACGTTACCAGAAGACCACATTAACCAGGCATGGTGGTGTACACCTGTAATTCCAGTACTTGGGAGGCTGAGACAGAAGGATTGCAAGTTTTCAAGGCCAGCCTCAACAACTTAGCAAGACCTTATTTCAAGATAAAAAAAAAAAGACTGGGTGTGTAACTTGGAAGTAGAATGTCCCTGGGTTCAATCCTCAGTACAAAAAAAAAAAAACACACATTGTAATATGTGAAATGAACTAATGTCAGGCATGAAGGGCAGGGAGGCCAATTAGGAGGCCTTTGCAAAGCAAATATCAGAATCTTCAGCATAGAGATAGAGAAAGATGGAGATAGAGTAAGATGGAGATGGAAATAGAGATAGATAGTCCAAGCAATAGAAGTTTATTTCTAATTGTTCTGAAGATTGGAAGTCCAGTATCAAGGTGCCAGCGGGAAGGTAGGTTTCATTGTGAGGTCTCTTTTCTTGCCTTGTAGACATATGTTCTTGCTGGGCTCACATGACCAGAGAGAGAGAAGAAAGAATAAGAGGAAGAGAGCCTCTGGTCTCTTTTTATAAGAGCACTGGTCTCTTCATGAGGACCCCACCCTTATGATCTCAAGCAAACCTAATTACCTCCCAAAGGCCCCCTCTCCACATACCAGCACATTAAGGGTTAGAGCTGAATTTAGCTAGGACACCATTCCGTCCACAGCACTAGTATCTCCTCCCCCTCCCGCACTGGAAGAACTCTTGTTTTTTACTTTGGTCTGGTTCTTTCCTGTGAAACAGCTGAAGCACTCTTCCACAGGAGGCGTCACTTCCCCAACACACACTAAGACACACTGTGTGTGGATGTCCACCAAATCAAGTATAAGACCCTAGAGAACCAATGGTATGACTGACAGCTCAGCATCCACAGGGTCGCAAGGGCAAGACACGTTCTGTTGGTAGTAAAGTCCAGCGGCCTCCGGTGGGAATCCAGACAGGAGAGTGAGAAGCCAAGGCAAGACGAGAAGGTACAGACCTTGAAGAGACACAATCCTGGCTTCAAATTCTAATTCTGTTCTTTACACCCTTCATAGCTCTGTGACCCAGGTTTCTTAAGAAAAGTAGGGATCGTGGTGTGTCTTAGTCTGTTTGGACTGCCATAACAAAATACTATACACTGGGAGGATTATAAACAGCACAGGTCTGAAGGCTGGACTGTCCAAGGTCAAGGGGTACATTGGCATTTTGTCATAGATGGTGGTCTTCTTCCTATAACTTCACATGGTGGAAGGAGCAAGGGGTCTCTCTGACTCATTTATAAGTACACTAATCCTACTAATGAGGCTCTGTCTCCTTGACCTACTCATCTCCCGAAGTCCCCACCTCCTAATGCCATCAAATTGGAGGATAGGATTCAACATATGAATTTCATGGGGGCACAAACATTCAGACCATAGGATCATGTTTTCCTCACATGGATGCCATTACAGTTGAATGAGAAAATGGAAAGACACGTGGCTGTGCGAAGCCTGAGCTTTCTCAAATGTATCCAGCAATTCATTCGATCAAACATCTGCTGCACATGTACTAATGCCATGCACCAAGGAGGTCATGGGCTGAGCCCCCACTCACGATATTTACAGTCTAGGGAAATTCAATAATATTTTTTCTTGCTTTGAGTTTAAAGAAGACACTAAATTGTTTCTGGTCAGATTGGATGGTCCCCAAAAAAAGTGCAGCATTGGGAATGATGGGTCGTGCACATCACCCAACCTCAGGTACTCTAAGGTTGGTCCCAGACTCCAGCAGTCTCCCTCCTCGACCTCCTGCTATGCAGCAAGGCTGGCATTCTCCTGACCATCTCCCATCCCAGGCACCAAGTTCTCTCCCTTTCTGGCTTGTCCCCACCCCATTTCCTCAAAGCACTGCGAGCTGGTGGAATGAATCAACTTCTCCTCATGTAGCCTTCAGGAGGCCAGGGATGTTTGTATGATGGAGTCACAGCTGTTTCCCTTCTGCTGGTTCCTGGCATGAGATCGGCATTCACCAAGTGCTCGAATCATTGAATGTCTTATTCATGTCAAGGCACCAAATCGCTGAGAACAACTCGGGTGGTTTGCCAATCATCAAGCAATCCAGTCGGGTGTGATGGCACATGATTGTAATCCCAGTACTAGTGAGGCTGAGATAGGAGGATCACAGGTTCAAAGCCTGCCTCCACAACTTAGCGAGGCTTTCAGCAACCTAGTGAGATCCTGTTTCCAAATAAGAAATAAAATTGGGTTAGGGGTGTAGCTTGGAGGTAAAATGCCTCTAGGTTCAATCCCCAGTACCAAAGGAAAAAAAAAAAAGGCAAGCCAGTGAGCTGAGCTGCAGGTGCATTAGTCAGAGGAGGTGCTTGGGAGGGAGCCTCCACCCCCTGACTAACTCAGCTGCTATTCCACTGTGCAAGATGCCTGTTCATGTGCCCGGGCTGAGCCAGCCGCAGAGACAGCAAAATGGCCACCACTAAGAGTTAGATCTGGACGTGTCCTGAGTTTGCCCTCAGGCTCCTCTCCTTGTTTCACTTAACAACTACAAAGAAAATAATCGTGAAGTGGATAAGAGGCTGTGAGCTCCCAGGATGCATGCTCTGTCTTCCACTTCCCTCTCTGGAGACAACCTCAGTACCCCACTAGATGATGAGCGCTTAGCCAGAAGCATGGTCTGCCTCCTACATACTGGGTAGAAATCCAGCCCTGCCACTGGCCAGCCACAAGCGGTCACCCGGGCCTCTAACTCCTCAGATGCATCAGGAAGGCAAAGGGTTGCTCTGTGACATAAATGAAGTCACTTGTCTGATGGTGATAATGAAGTCTGATGAAATAGGACTCAATCGATGTGCACCTTCCATCCACATACCAGGCCGACTGAAGGCCTTTTATCTATAGGGGGATCTGAACTACACATTTTTTTTTTTTTTGGCAGAATTATCTTGTTGGTATTTGAGTCTATCTGTGCTGTTAGGCCAATAACATACAGAATCTGGGTCAGCTATATTTTTGTCTAGCATAAAATAGGTAGTGAATAAATACATGAAAGGATGAAATGACAGGATGACCTTTCTAATTTTATCTCTCATGACTCCCTCACCCAGACGCAGACTCAGAAACCCAGCCTCTGACCCCTTTGTGTTCATGTCTAATTCAAGGAGAGCCTCGTGGCTTCATTTTCAAACAATAAATATCTAATACGCACCAATGGTGAGTTCACTGCTGTTTAGGGGCCCATTGGGAATAAAATAAAAAGAAGAAAATGTGGTCCCATGCCTCCATCGAACTTCCAAGTTGGTTGGGATGAGAAATGACCTCTTCCCAAGGTCAATACCAAGTGAACAGGGCAAATGGAAAGTGCTGATGGAGGAGGATGGGGAGGGATGAAGTTGGGTAAAAGTTGTGGTATTTAAACTGTATCTGGGAGGACATATGGCCTGAAATGTCCCCCCCCAAAAAATGTCATCTTAAAATGAGACTTTCTTTTTTTGGTTACTTGATTGTCCTGAAAATAGTTGACACCTATAGGCTTTAGATATAAATCTGAGTGGTATCATTTAGTGATAATGCACAAGTTTGAATTTAGGCATTACAGCAGATTCTATTAACTACCAGCTCAGTATGTAGTCTCACCTCTTTGGATAGTAACCCAGTCTTAAGGGGAGGTGCAATATGCCCAGGTAAAGGTACTCAATGTTCTGTACTCCCTCTCAGGTAAGGGCATCATATGGCCCAGTTCTAGATAATAAAATAAAGCAGAAGTTACTGGGTCAGCCGGGCATGGTGGCACACGCTTGTAATCCCAGTACTTGGGAGGCTGAGACAGGAGGATCGCGGGTTCGCTGCCAGCCTCAGTAACTTAGTGAGATTCTCAACAACCTAGTGAGACCCTGTTTTAAAAACAAAACAAAAAAATAGGGCTGGGGTGTAGCTCAGAGGTAGAATGCCCCTGGGTTCAATCCCCAGAACCAAAAAAATAAAAAGAAATTACCAGGTGGAACTTTTGAGCAATTGAAAAATAGATAACCACCAATTATAAAGAATGTTTGGTATAAAGCGCTGGTAGACATTACCCTGCTCCCAGGAAGGTTCTTTAAAAGAAACTGGCTCCGTGACCTGTTTTGCCTCTTTACCCTTTCCCTTCCTCTTCCTGGAACACAACCCAGTGCCTGAAGGCACAGCTGCCATCTTGCAATGAAAAACACAAGCTAAAGATGCTAAAGATGAGTAAGAGTAAGAGGAGAGTCAGGGTCTGCGGCTCCCAGTGACCTGCCTGAGCAGCACCTGGAGACCACCGACTCCTGGCACAAGCCGCATCTGACAACAAATCCCTGTGTTTCAAAGGCACTCTGGGTCAGGTTTTCTATTGCTTATACCTGAATGGAATCCTCACCAACACAGGCCTCAGTACCCCCATTGAAAATGGAAAAAAAAAGAGAATAAAAAGAGAGAAACAAAAGATTTTTAAAAAGGAAATGGTAAGGGTATGACTGGCTTATTTTTATTCTCTTTTTTAAAGTTTCATTTTATGTTTAAATGACAAAATTAAGATTGTACATATTGGTGGGGCACAGTGTGATATTTCAAAACATGTATGAATTGTGTAATGATCAAATCAGAGTAATTAGCATATTCATCACCTCAAACATTTATCATTTATTTGAGGTAAGAGCATTCCGAGTCCTCTCTTCTAGCTATCTTGACATATTCATATATTATTATTAACTGTTGTAGCCCTGTTGGGCAATAGAACACCAGAAATTATTCGTCCCATCTAATGGTAACTTTGTGCCATTGACCAGCATCTCTCCTTTCCCCTCTCTTTTTTCCTCCCAGGCTCTGGTGACCAGCATTCTACTCTCTACTTCTATGAATTTAACTTCTCTAAAGTCCACATATAAATGAGATTCTATGGTATTTGTCTCTCTGGTCCTAGCCTATTTCACTTAGCATAATGTATTCTAGGTTCATCCATGTTGTCCCATATGACAGAGATAAATTTAACCAAGGTTGTAAAAGATTTCTATACTGAAAACTATAAAACATTGGTGAAAGAAACTGAAGAAGATACAAACAAGTAGAAAGATATCTCATATATTCATGGATTGAAAGAATTGATATTAAGATGTCATACTACCAGAAGTGATCTACAGATTCCATGTAATCTCCTTAAAATACCAGTAGCATTCTTCACAGATATAGAAAAAAAATCCTAAAATTGTATGGAAGCACAAACGACCTTGAAAAGCAAAAGCAACCTTAAGAAAAAAAGAACAAAGCTTGAAGTATCACACTACCTGACTTTAAAATATACTATAAAGGGACAGAGTAAGGACCCTTAGATGAGTCTGTCTCTAACTTGTCTCGGGGAGACCCAAACTGAGCAGCATTCTACATCCCAGGCTACCTTCATGGGAGGTGGGAACTAAAGACAGAGAAACTCAATAACACATACAAGGCCACCTTTAAACACCCAGACTGAAAAAGGGGGGAAAAAAGCAACAAAACAGAGATGGGAGAACAATAGCCCGCACCACAGACTGCACCCCATGGACCTGTGGAAACTTTGGAAGACCCAAAAAATCTTATAACCAGCAACCTGAGTTCTGCTTCACAGACATTGAGATCACCAGCCACAGAATCACACAGCCCCACGAGGACAGGCCAGAGAAGGATGACCACATCCACGTCCCCATCCCTCCCAACCCCCGTTTCACCATGTGCCCAGGGGCAGAGGTGAGTACATGAACCCCAGGGAGGTGAGTGCAGTCGCCTCATGGAGTAACTGAAAAAAGATCATAAAAAGGGAATGGGAATACACGCAGACTGTGGCAGCACGCTACATGCGAAACTCTGAGGGATACACCAGGTTTGAAAGCTACAGACCAAACCAGCCTTCTCTGTGGAGTGTGCAGAGTCCCACATTTGCCTTGGGACGGATGCTGAGCCTGGGGCCTGTGCAGACAGAGAGAGATACCAGGCCAGGGTCTCACTACAGGAAACCATAGCATTGGGGCTGCAAACTGACATCTTTACTATAGGTTTCCAAGCAAGCAAGAACACTTAAAACATGCTCAAGAACCTACTGCAATAAATGGACCTTAATTGGCTCAAAGTATTGGCGCAGAACCAAGAGGGCGGCAGAATCCACATGCAAGAGTTTTTTTTTTAATTGCTGTTATATATTCTTTTTCCTCTTCACTTTTTTGTTCTGTATGTTTCTTTGTGTTTTGCTGCTGCTCAGTACTTGTGCATTTGTAGGTGGGGGGTTTTTTTTTACCCTTTTGTGTGTTCTTTCTCTTTCCTATCTCCTTCCTTCTCTCCTGTTTTTTTTTCCTTTTTTTCTCTTCTGCAGCTCAGGGGATTGAGCCTAGGACCCTAGGGAATGCTGGGTAAGTGCTGTGGGCCACACCCCCAACCCCCAGCCTAGAAGAGCCCCCTCCCAGCAACCAGCAAGGGCCAACCCTTCCCTGCACCTCCTCCCTAATCTGCCTCCTTAGCAAAGTAGAAGACAGAATGGGTGGGGGAGCAGTCTTGAACCAGAGCTTTGGTACAGCTTTCACTTCTCTTCTAAGCAAGCCTCAAACCAAGAGGAAAAAAAAAAAAACCCTGGCAAGGAAACATCCAAAGCCACAAGGGAAATCAGCTCGTTTCCAACAAGGAAATTTTACTCATTCCTTTTTTTCTCTATTTTTCTCTTCTTCTCCTCTTGTGTGTGTACATATGAGAGACTGTCTGTGTTCTGTTTTGTCTCTCAGACTCCTACTGAACCCATCTGCCAGTGCCTTGTATTAAATCCATTTCATCACTATCCCTAAATATTCTACAGTGGCTACTAGAATAATCCTTTATTTCCACTATCTCTAACATTTACTATATATTACCTAACTACACTCAAACTTTTACTCTACTTGATTCTATTTTCTATTTTACCCTATTCTTGCATCCCTTACTCTACCTCCTTCCTCCTCACTTACCCTTCACCATTGAATACAATATAATTTGTCCTTGTATATACCAGCTGACTCCTCTAAACCCCTACTGCTGAGATTGGACCAGATAGGTGAACCAACAGGAAGAACTACCAGACACTAAGAACAAACTAATCACAGCTGACAGACGGAGCCACCCAGCACCTCACACACTAAGGTTTAAAAACACACAAGACACAAACCATTCTGCCTACACCCCAGAGATTACTCCTTATTATGGAAGTGACAGACAGGTCCTAGGACTTTTAACACCTGGAACCCATCAACACCACCATTGCAGCAGGTAGACAGAGCCCTAGAGTAACTGCAACCCAGTACTGGCCATCTACAGGCAGAACAACAGTGGGGTGATACGGGACACAGACCTCAAAGTCGGCATTGAAGGGTGATTAAAAACTCAGCAGAAAGCTGTGAATTCCCCTATGACAGAGGCTATTCACTTTTAAGGCATACCTTGAAGTAAATATCTACATCCAGAATAAGATACTGTGAAGGGAGAAAGATTAGATATAGGAAACCCACAAAGCAAGAGAGAACCATCAAAGACAACAAAGCTATAAACCTAAGAAACCTGAAATCATGAGAAAGAAGAATAGCAAAGAAACAATGAGTCCCCTCAATCCCACAACAACAGAATCAGCCAACACAGAGTTGCAGAGAATGCCAGAAGGAGAATTCAGAACTTTAATAGTAGAAATGATACAGGGTTTCAGAAAAGAGTTCAGAGAAAGTCTGAAAGTGTGAAACATCAAATCAAGAAAGAATCAGACACCCTGAACAAGAATAAAAAAAAAGCTCTGAAGGAAGTGAAGGATGAAATAATTGAAATGAAGACACCAATACAAACCATCAATGGTAGACTAGACCACATGGAAAACCGAATCTCACTCTTAGAAGATGACCACTCCAAAAATGAATGCATAGTATATAATTTAGAAAAGTGAATTCAACAGCATGAGTTGGACATCCAAGAAATCTGGGCCAGCTTTAAAAGAGTAAACCTAAGAATAGTAAGCATAGAAGAGGGCCTAGAAGCGGAAACCAAAGGAATCAAAAATCTTCTCAGAGAAATAATATCAGAAAATTTTCCAAACATATAAAACGAGGTTGACACACAGGTACAGGAAACATAGAACCCCCATTAGACAAGATCAGAGAAAAGGTTCACCATGCCACATAATAATCAAATTGATTAGCATCAAAGAGACAATCTTAAATGCAATGAGAGTAAAAGACCAAGTGACATTCAGAGGCAAACCAATAAGAATCACTCCAGACTTCTCAAACCAAGTCCTGAAAGCCAGGAGAGCCTGGAGCAACATATTCCAAACTCTGAAAGAAAACAACTTCCAGCCAAGATTACTCCATCCAGCAAAGATATCTTTCAAATCTGACAAGGAGCCGGGCATGGTGGCGCATGCTTGTAATCCCAGTACTTGGGAGGCGGAGACCAGAGGATCCAGGTTCACAGCCAGCCTCAGCTAATTAGTGAGACTCTGCAACTTTGTGAGATCCAGTTTCAAAATAAAGGGTAAAAAATAGGGCGGGGATGTAGCTCAGAGGTAGAACACCTCTGGGTTCAATCCCCAGTACCACACACACACAAAAAAATCTGACAGGGAAATAAAAATCGTTCATGACAAACAGAAGCTGAAAGAATTTATGTCTTCCAGACCAGCACTAGAAAAAATACTCAAAGAGATAAATTACAAAAAAGAAATAAAAAATAAACACCAGAACCAGAGAAAAGATGATTTCCATCAAATGAACAACTAAGCAAAGAAGAACAAATACTACCTCAAACAGAAGTTACAATTCAAAATGTTAGGAATTAAAAAATCATCTCTCAGCCGGGCATGGTGGCACACACTTGTAATCCCAGTACTTGAGAGGCGGATACCAGAGGATCCGGGTTCGCGGCCAGCCTCAGCTACTTAATGAGGCCCTCCGCAACTTCGTGAAACCCGGTTTCAAAATAAAGGATAAAAAATAGGGCTGGGGGTGTAGCTCAGAGGTAGAATGCCCCTGGGTTCAATCCCCGGTACCGCAAAAAAAAAATCATCTCTCAATAATCACACTGAATATTAATGTTCTCAAATCCCCAGTCAAAAGACATAAGGTGACGAAATGGATTAAAAATCATAATCCATCTATATGCTACCTGTAAGACACACACCTTACAAGTAAAGATACTCACAAACTAAAGGTGAAGGGATGGAGCAAGGTAATGCACACTAATAGAACTAGAAGACAAGCAAGGGTAGCAACTCTTATATCAGACAAAAGAGACTTCAAGTCTAAACTTATCAGAAGAGACAAAGCAGGTCATTTTTCTGGTAAGAGGAACAATCCAAGAAAATATAATAATAGTCAACATTTATGCCCCAGACATAGGTGCAACTACTTTCATAAAACAAATTATTCATGACATTAACTCTCACATAGATCCCAATACAATAATATTGGGAGACTTCAACACTCCTCTCACACCACTAGATTGATCTTCTAGACAAAAGATCAGTAAAGATGCCTCAGACCTAAGGAACATCATAAACCAAATTGATCTACTAGACACATAGAGAATATTCCACCCAACTACAGATGAATTCACCTTGTTTTCAGCTGCTCACAGAACCTTCTCCAAAATAGACCATATCCTGGGCCACAAAGCAAGCACTAGCAAGTTAAAAAAATGTGACATAATCCCCTGCATCTTTTCAGACCATAATGGAATGATACTAGAAATCAACTATAAGAATACCCAGAGAAATTTCATAAATACATGGAGACCGAACACCACACTGCTGAATGAGGAATGGGTCATAGAAGAAATAAAGGGAGAAATTAAGTACTTGAGACTCTAGCCAGAGCAATAAGGCAAGAGAAGAAAATAAAAGGAGTACAAATAGGAAAAGGAGAACTGAAACTGTCTCTATTTGCAGATGACATATTATACTTAGAAGACCCAACAAACTCAACCAAAAGGCTTTTAGACCTGATCAACAAATTCAGCAAATTTTGGATACAAAATCAATCTTGAAAAATCAGAGGCTTTCTATATGCCAACCATAAATCCACTGAAAAAGAAATCCAGAAAACATTTCCACTCATGATATCCCCCAAAACAATAAAATACTTAGGAATAAATCTAACTAAGGAGGTAAAAACCTCTACAATGAAAATTATAAAACATTGAAAAAAGAAATTGAAGAAGATCTTAGAAGATAGAAAGACCTCCCATGTTCTTGGATAGGCAGTATAAATATAATCAAAATGGCCACTCTTCCAAAAATGATCTACAGATTCAATACAATCCCCATTAAAATACCAAGGTCATTCATCACAGATATAGAAAAATCAGTCCTTAAATTCATTTGGAAAATCAACAAAAAAACAGAATAGCCAAAATAGTTCTCAGCAACAAGAACTATGCAGGAGGCATCATAATACCTGACTTCAAACTATACCACAGAGCCATAGTAATAAAAACAGCATGATATTGGCACAAAAGCAGACACATAGACCAATGGAGTAGAATAGAAGACTCAGAAACAAATCCACACACAGCCAGTTGATTTTACAAAGGGGCGAAAAACATACACTGGAAAAAAAGATATCCCCTTCAACAAATGGTGTTAGCAAAACTGGTTATCCATATGCAGAAAATGGAAATAAACCCCACTTTCTCACCCTGCACAAGAGTTAATTCAAGATGGATCAAAGACCTGGATATTAGACCAGAGACCTTGCAGCTACTTGAAGAGGGCATAGGACCAAACACTTCAACATACAGGCATGGGTAAAAACTTCCTCAACAATACCCCAAAGGCACAAGAAATTAAAATGAGGATCAATATGTGGGGTTGCATTAAATGAAGAGCTTCTGTGCAGCAAAGGAAACTATCAAGAAGCTCAATAAAGAGCTGACATAATGGGAAAAGATTTTTTGCAGCTACTCTTCTGATAGAGGACTAATGTCTAGAATATACAGAGAACTCAAGAAACTCACTGCCAAAAAGAAAATCAACCCAATCAAGAAATGGGCAAGTAAACTAGACACTTCACAAAAGAAGAAATACAAATGGCCAATAAATGTATGAAAAAATATTCAACATCATTAGCAATCAGAGAGATGAAAATCAAAACTACCCTGAAATTTCACCTAACCCCAATTAGAATGGCACTTGTTAAAAACACAAACAATAACAAATGCTGGTGAGAATGTGGAGAAGTAGGAACTCTGATACACTGTTGGTGGGATTACAAATTAGTGCAACCACTTTGGAAAACAGTGTGGAGGATCCTCAGAAGAATGAGAATGAACCTACTATACAATGACCCAGCTATACAACTCCTGGGTATCTATCCAAAAGAATTGAAACCAGACTACCAGAGTAATGCATGCATATCTGTGTTTATAGCTGCACAATTCACAAATGCCAAACTATGGAACCAGCTGAGATGTCCATCAACAGATGAATGGATTACAAAACTATGGGATATGTACACAATGGAATTTTATTCAGCCATAAAGAACAAAATTATGTCATTTGCAGGGAAATGGATGGAACTGGAGAACATTATGCTAAGTGAGATTAGTCAGTCACAAAAAGTGAAAAGTCTGATGTTCTTCCTAATATGCGGAAGCTAGAGAGAAATTGGGACACAGGAGGGACTCCAGACAAAGAAGGAGAAACCTTAATTGAGTGAGGAAGGGGACCTAACTGAGGGAGATGGGAGGGGGGAAAAGGGAAACACCTTAATGGACATGATGTACATACACAAACCTATCAAAGCCAATCATTGTGCTGAGCGTGGGGAGGTGGGGAGGGAGAGGGAGTAGGGTGGGAACTGGGGGAGGGCTCAATGAGTGTTGTGTGCATGTATGCCTCTATCACCCTGAACTTCATCAAGATGTATGATTACAATGCACCAATAAAAAAATAATTAATTAATTAAAAACGTATACTATAAAGTTATAGTAACCAAAATATCATAGTATTGGCATAAATACAGACACATGCACCAATGGAACAGAATGGAGAACACAGAAATAGATGTATTCATTGACAGCCAACTAATTTTTTATACAATGTGGCTGGCTTTGGGGTGGGGGAGTACTGGGGATTGAGCCCAGGGACTTTCTACCTCTGAGTCCCTAGCCCTTTTCATTTTTTATTTTGAAACAGGGTCTCCCTAAGTTGCTGAGACTGTCCTCAAACCTGTGATCCTCCTGTCTCAGCCTCCCAATTACTGGCATTATAGATGTGCGCCACCATGCCCAGTGTGACTGGCTTTTAATCTATATATTTTTAAAGGATTTGAGGCCGACTTGTGCCTGGCTGCTCTGCCCCTCAAAGACAGGCTTGTCTCAAGCACAATCCCAACCACCAGATGACCACAAAATAGATATTTCCAAACATGCACCCGCTCTACACGCTACTGCCACATCTCTACGTTCCATTGCCAAGTATGTGATCCTGCCCGCGAGGAACAAGGAAAGGTGTAATTTCACTGATGAGCAGCAGGCTCTCAGCACAAAATACTCTTCTCTACTTTCAAGGTGTGCCAAACCCTGCCTACAGCAGTAAGAAATTACAGCTGAGTTCCCTCTTTGATTAGAAACCCTCTGTTTTCTTCTCCCCGGGATCTCAGGAGGCAGGAGGCAGCTTGCTAGATGTGCTTGTCTTCCCCCCATTCTTTGTGGGCCTGTGTCTCCTGATGGAGATAAGACCACTCATTACAGAATCATCTGTGCAAGTGAAAGCTGGTCCTTCTGCCAGTGCAGACTCAGGGGCCCGAGAAAAGAAAAACAGAAAAAAGATATTTGAGGGGCCTGTGGCCAAAGGCGCAAGAAGCAGACAAGTACGTAGGTGCGTGCAGGAGATCCTGAACAGAGCAGCTTCTTTAGGGTGGAAGGGTACATATGAGAGCTTCCAGGAAAAAGCTGGGAAGATAAAGTAAGACCAGATTGTTGAATGCTTTTGCTGAGCTTAATCACATGGTCATGAAAAAATCAATTTAGAATTATAGAGCACTTTTCAGGGTTTGTTTGTTGTTGTTGTTGTTGGTTTTGGTACTGGGGATTGAAACCAGAGGTGTTCTACCTCCAAACTACACCCCCACCAGCTCTTTCTTTTTATTTTTTGTTTTGCAACAGGGTCTCACTAAGTTGCTGAGGGCCTCACTCAGATGCTGAGGCTGGCCTTGAACCCGTGATCCTCCTGTCTCAGCCTCACAAGTGCTGGGATTACAGGCATGCGCCATCACATCTGACTTCTTTTCAGGTTTTAAAATACGTTTTCTTTGGCCACTTGATCCTCACATCCTCTGGGATGTGTGTAACACTGGTTAATCTTGTCTTCATTTGGGGGAAAGGGCCCAGAGGAGGAATTGGCACTCAGACTTGGTCTTCAGCTCTTAATCCAATGTTTGTTTCACTCCATCCTGCTGAGAATGGGAACGAAAGGATTTTTTAAAGTGGTTGCTTATGCAGACGCTAGGAGGTAAGTGTGGAGGCCTGGGAACCATATGGGTGCTTTTATAAAAGTTCAGTATTAGGCGAAAAGGGTTCAAGTTAAACATGCATCCAAAACATAATGAAGAAAAAGAAAGAGCCAGGTGTGGTGGCACATGCATGTAATCCCAGTACTGGGGAGGCTGAGACAGGGGGATCACAAGTTTGAGGACAGCCTCAACAACTTAGGAAGACCCTGTTTCAAAATGAAAAGGTGTGTGTGTGTGTGTGTGTGTGTGTGTGTGTGTGTGTCAGAGGTAGAATGCCCCTGGGTTCAATCCCCAGTACGTAGAGAGAAAAAAGAAGAAGGAGGAGGAGGAGGAGGAGACAGAGGAGGAGGACAATGACGACGACGATGACGGCAAGGATGACAATGATGACTAGTGTTCTAGTAAGGAGGAACCAACAGTACAGGGGCCACTGTCTACTCAGTTCCCACTCAACCAACACTCCCATCAGCCAGTCTTCTTCATCTCCACACACAGGGCGGTTGATGTCCATGGCCAAGGGAATGCTGGTGACAATTAGGTGACTGCCCAGTGCTTGGGGCCTTCTGCTCCCACCCAATGAGTTTGCTCCCAAACTTGTTTCTTCCAGTGATTCTTGTTATTGTAATGACATAATTTAATTAAATGTTGCAAACGCCACCGTTTTATTGTTGTCACGTAAACTAACGAATCAGATCCTCTGAGATTGTCAATAAAGACGTGTCACTAAAATGAAGAACTCGGGCTCCATTGCAAAGTCTTTGGGTTTTGCTCTGCTTTTAGGAAACCTGGAAATTTTAGATCACACATTAAGGATATGTTTTATGCAAAACCGCTGTCATAAAAATCCACCTAGGAAACTCATACTCAAAGAAAGGCCCTGACCCTACATCAAAAGATTGGCCTCCTTTCATTAAAAAGAAAAAGTTTAGAAGATCTAAGTAGCATTTCTCAATGCTAATTGATCCTTTTTTCGATTAATTGGCTATCAGTTCTAATCATGTGGGATGGGTAGGATGAGAAGGTGCTTCTGTAGTTAGAAGCTCAGAAAATCAAATGAAAAGGAGCTTGGAACTCACCTAACCCAGGGATTCTCTTGCTTCCGTGAGCATCAGAATCACCTGAAGGGCTTGGTAAAATGCAATTACTGGATCTTGCCCTTGATTCCTGATTCGGTGGTTCTGCGTGGGACCTGCGAATTTGCTTTTTCTACCCAGTTTTCAGGTAAAGCTGCTGCTGCTGGTCTAGGGACACACTTGAGAACACTGAGCCCACCGCTCCCTGAGGAAGCTCTGAGGCTTGGTGATGTGCAGGGGTGATCCAGATGCCTGACGACCATGACTTAAAGGAAAAAAGTCTTATTTGCTCACAGTTCTGTAGATTTCAGAGGTTTCAGTCTATGTTAGGTCACGTCTGTGGAGCTCAGAGCATGGCAGAGGGAAGCAGAGAAAGAGAGAGAGAAAGAGGAGAAGGGACAAGGGACACATATATGTGTCCCCAAGGCCACATACCCAGTGACCCACCTCCTCCAGGCACACCCTCCCTGCCTACCTTACCACCCAATTAATCCATTAATCCATCCATGGGTTTATCCACTGATGAGATTAGAACCCTCGTGATTCATTTTCACCTCTGAACATTTTTTGCATTGTCAACACATGAGCACTTCCAGGGGACATCCTGTATCTAAACTGTAACAGCAGGTCCCCTCAGGCTCGCATGGTGGGTTAGCAGGAGAGCTAAGCCTAGCACTGAGATCTTCTCATTACCCCTACTGTCAAAATGAAAAGTGTCAGACTTGTGGTAAATTACAGATGGCCACAATTTCTTCAACACTCTCTCCTTCCAGACGTGGCGTCTACATCCCCTCCCCTTGACTCTGGGGTGGTTCTGTGAGTGCATGACCTGTAACAAGGTGCAGGGGATGCTGGGCCCACTTCCAGACCCAGCTTAAGAGAGCACCAGGTTCTACTTCCTGCCTCTTGGAACTTGCGCTATGGGAGCTCCGAGCTCCCCTTTAAGCCGTCTGGCCACCTCCAGGGCAACATGCTGGAGCGACCATATGGAGACGCTCCAATTGACAGCACAAGCTGAGCCCAGCTTCTAGCCACCCACAAGAAGACAAACATAAAAATGCCACAACCACAGACCTACAATTTGTGTGTGTGTGTGTGGTACTGAAGATTGAACCCAGGGGCATACTACCTCCAAACTACACCCCTATCCCTATTTTATTATTTTGAAACAGGGGCTCACTACGTTTCTGAGAGCCTCAATAAATTGCTGAGGCTGACTGTGAACTTGTGAACCTCCTGTCTCATCCTCCCGGGTACTGGGTTTACAGGCATGCGCCACCACGCCCTGCAGACCTGCAAATCTTGCAGTGAACACCAGTGAATGCCCTCTTTCAAGGCCATTTGAGACAGAATAACTGCTCAACCCGGATTCACAATGCACACAATCTTGAAGGATATTGATGCAGTGGATGTTGTGAGCCGCTAAGTGTGGGGTGGTTTGTTACATAGCCATAAATAACTGGAACAATATTGAAAAGAGAAAAGCGGTGAGGACCTGAGTCTCTGTTTACTGGCTGAACCTAGAGACAAAAGCAATCTGAGCGAAATATAATAACAGGTGATCGATTAGATACAGGTGTCTAGTGAAAGCAAAACGGCAAAATGGACTGAGTTTTCTGGATGGGAGATTGTGAGTACTCTGATGATAGGGAGTCAAAATAAGGAGTTGGGGACAAGGTTAATTTAGGAGTGGTGTGAGGAGAGAGGTGTTGAGATGTGCGTGGTGAAACTGTGAGAGTCAGCATTAGACATTGCAAGTCCCCACACCGGGTGTGCTGGCACATGCCTGTAATCCCAGTACTTGGGAGGCTGAGACAGGAGGATCGCAGGTTCAAGATCAGCCTCAGAAATGTAGTGAGACTCTCAGCAACGTAGCAAGACCCTGTTTCAAAACAAAAAAATAAGCCAGGCGGTGGTGGCACACACTTGTAATCCCAGTACCTGGGAGGCTGAGACAGAAAGATCGCAGGTTCGCAGCCAGCCTCAGCTACTTAGTGAGGCCCTCCGCAACTTAGTGAGACCCTGTTTCAAAATAAACAATAAAAAATAGGGCTGGGGGTGTAGCTCAGGGTGTAGCTCAGAGGTAGAATGCCCCTGGGTTCAATCCCTAGTAACACACACACACACACACACACACACACACAGTCCCCAAACTGGAGTGCGCAATGCTCCACCCCCAGTTCCTGAGGTCCTTCGGGGCCCCTCTCCCTTTCCACAGCTGACCTTTCATGCTGCATCAATTCCCACCCACTTCCTGCCTAACTTCGGGGTGCCCTTCTTGTCTAAGTGACTCATTTCAGCACTTTTTCACGGACCAGTTTGCATCACAATTTGGTTTTTTCCTATCCTTCTCCCCAGAGTAATTGTAAACTCCTGGTGAACACAATTTACCTTCCACTGTCTCCTCGATACCTGCCACAGTCTGTTAGACACTGTTGGGAGTCCCCCCAGTTTAGCTGAGTAGAAATGGAGTAGACTGGCCCCCTTTACCACAGGAGCTGGGGCAGGGGTTGGAGCAGGACGCCCAGGCTGGGATCTTCTCATTGTTAATCTCTTGCTAAGTGGCCGGGCGTGGTGGAGTGTGGTGGCTCATGCTTGTAATCCCAGTACTTGGGAGGCTGAGACAGGAGGATCCAGGTTCGTGGCCAGCCTCAGCTACTTAGGCCCTCCACAACTTAGTGAGACCCTACTTCAAAATAAAGAATAAAAAATAGGGCTGGGGGTGTAGCCCAGAGGTAGAATGTTCCTGGGTTCAATCCCCAGTACCGCCAAAATATATATATATAATTTGCTAAGTGGCGGCCTCAGAGAAGAGGGTCTCTGAAGGACACAGTTCTGAAGAGCAAAGCTCTCAGTAGGATACGTTCTGGTCTGTATGTGGCAGTATCGCTCTTATATAGGGATGGGAACCTGTACACCTTCAAAGCCTTCCTCTTTTATCTATTTGGCCATTCTGTTGAATTCCCTCATTGTTTTCATTCTCAAAATTGGTATCAGAGCTCAAACCACATCTTCTCTCCACTACTTTGACACTGACTCCTATAGGAGCCAAAGAGTTCTTCAATCCTATTAAATGAGTCCATCAATAGTCTTTGACCTTCCTACTCTGTCAAGCACTGTTCTCTGGGGAAAACAGAAGAAATAGAAAGCACCACAGAGGTTGAATGAAGGAAAATTCACACGCATTTTCAACATTTTCAACAACAGGGGCTCAAGTCAGGCCACACTTCATGGAGGAGGTGGCAAGTGAGATTGACCCTTAACAATGAGTACAATTTGTCAGATGTGGTGGCACACACTTGTAACCCCAGTACCTGGGAGGCTGAGACAGGAGGATTGTAGGTTCAAGGCCAGCCTCATCAGCATAGCAAGACTCTCAGCAACCTAGCAAGACCCTGTTTCAAAACAAAAGAAAATAAAAAGGGCTGGGGTGTAGCTCAGAGATAGAATGCCCCTGGGTTCCATCCCCAGTATGAAGAAAGAGGAGGAGGAGGAGGAGGAGGAAGAGGAGGAGGAGGAGGAAGAGGAGGAGGAGGAGGAGGAGGAAGAGAGGAGGAGGAGGAGAAAATTTAGTAGACAGAGTGATGGGGGAGAGGCTTCTAGGTGCATGGGGTATTTATCCTCAGATAAAAAGATCACGAGGTCATCTAGGCTGGCCAGAGCAGTGGGCATGTATAGAAAGGTCAGTCGGGATTGTTTGGCCAGGGTCAGTGTTTGGCTTGAGTTCAGTAAACTGAGAGAAGTTACTGTGCCTTCAGAGCTGGAGAAACAAGATATTGTTCAGTGTTGACATTCTCCACCACCCCTAGCGCTACACCGTCCATGTAGTTGGTGATTGCAACTATTTGCTGACTGATCCATGAGCTACCCAGACCATTCAGATGCATTGCCGGTGTCTGAACCTTCCAGACACTTGATCCTCCTCTTTCTTCTCCAGCATTCACGCAACATTTATTCGAGGAAATGGCTCTGGCTTTAAAGACAAAGGAGAAGAAAATCCCCCAGTAAAACAGAGACCATGAAAACAGAACCATTTCTAAGTGGAACAACTTCTCCCTACCCAAATTTTACCATAAGGCCCTATTAAAGAGCTGCAGAGTCCCAGCAGGAAGGCGCCATGAATTATGAGACTCCCACCATCGGGGACAGAGAGGCACCATTCCCACCGGAGTCTACTGTGCATTTCTCCTGCCGACCATCCAAAGCAGATTGAAATCCTGGCTGGGAGGTTTGTGGAAAGAGATCCGCGGCAAAGGGCAAACACATTAAATAATATATAGATTTTCACAAAAGATCATCTCTGCTTAAATAGCTGAGAGTTCGTGTTGGTGACCAGGTTGGGCAGAGATAGAGGGTGACACTCCTGACAGCAGAGGGCCAGGGGCTGATCAATACTGGCATCAGCTCAGGTTTAATGAGCTTTTAAATGGTCCGATTGGAGGTCCAAAATTCTAAGAGGTGTAAGGTGAAGATGATTTATCCCCATGTTATTAATCCTCATGAAAGCAATTCTCCCCACTCTTCCATACAATCATCTACCCAGTGGTATAAATTAAAACGCCAGATGCCCCAATCACATTACCCACCTCCAAGTTTTCTGACACCAGCACTTCCAGAGGAGTGCCTACCATACGAGGGCTCCCTTCTCGCTCTTCGTCAGGAGCACCGTCCCCGGCCACCCTCCAGTGCTAGCGAGTTTCCTCTGAATGGAACCCCGGCTGGTTTCAGAGAGTGAGGATACCAGCAGTACCTATTTGCAGCTGCATGATTTCATTCAGCCTTGCAAATAACTACCTGCCCGTTCACCCAAGGCAAACATTGATGGATGCTGAATGCTAAGTGGGTGGCAAGAGTGATGACCCACTTTCGTTGCATGACCTTTCTACTTTCACAAGGAGAAAGCAGAGAGTTTAAAAGGAAAAGTCATTCGTCTTCTGCCGATTTCCTCCTGTATGAAGTCTGAATTCCTCTGCATCATATTCAAGGGCCTACCTTGCAGGGCACGTCCCACTGCCAGAGAACAGAGGCCACCCTCTGGCCTCTTCTTCTGCCGCCCCCTCGGCATGCCCACTTCTCATGATGCCTCCTCTCCTCTCTGCCTCCCAAGTCCATCTCTCTTAAGGTCCATCCCACCTTTCCTGTGAAACTTTCAACCATCGCCCTTCCCATGAGCATTCACAGACCCAAGGGGAAAAAAGCAGAACACTGTCAGACCTTTGATTTCCTCTCACTGCTTGGGAAAGCTTGCCATTTTTATGTCTCTCTAAATTGCCATCTCCTTAAGGAAGAGATGCCTGCCCTCTTATCTCTGCCTCGCAGTTAGCACTGTGGCCCGCAGAATGGAGATCTCGATGAACATTGTTAGTAGCAAGGTCGACCAAGGTGTTTAACTGACTAGCTCACAGGGAGCAGCAGGCAGATGAGGGGAATGTCTAGCTCATTTAAAGGGCTAAGAGGCATAAGCCAGCCATGTTCTGGCCATCACCACCACCCCATCTTTTTCCTTTTTGACTTAATAGTTCGTTGCAATCATTGCTGTTCTATTCCTTTATTTGAAGATGATGGTGGTGATGGTGGTGATGATGATGATGATAAAGTAGAAGAATGCCGGGCGTGGTGGCGCACGCTTGTAATCCCAGTACTTTGGGAGGCGGAGACCGGAGGATCTGGGTTTGCGGCCAGCCTCAGCTCTCTCTCTCTCTCTCTCTCTCTCTCTCCTTAGTGAGGCCCTCCGCAACTTGGTGAGACCCGGTTTCAAAATAAGGTATAAAAATAGGGCCAGGGGTGTAGCACGGAGGTAGAATGCCCCTGGGTTCAATCCCCGGTACAGCAAAATAAATAAATAAATAAATAAATAAATAAAGTAGAAGAATATCTAACATTAACTGGGAATTTACTAAATACCAAGCACTATTTTCAGTATTTTTCTCATATTATCTCACTTAATCTTCATTGCATCTGCAGAACAAACATCTCCAGTTTAATGCTGAAGAAACTGAAAACATTAATAACCTAGGCACAATCATTCCAGAATTAAGGGGAGAGCTGGGATTTGAATCCAAGTATTCTGACTCTGGAATTTGAGCTCTTAGTGGTGCATCATTCCTCCCCGTGTCTTGCCCAGTCTGGGGCAGAGAATGACAGAGAAGTCATAACCCCTTCCCCAAAGACATTCGAAAATTTTTAGCGCTTTATTTTTCCTAAGTACTTTCACCAACAGGAAGTCATTAACCTTGACAAGAGACCTATCTGGAAGGTGGGTGGAGCATTTCTATATTTACAAGTAGATAGAGGGTCAGTGGAGTAAATACTGGAGGAGAGGTGAAGAGTCAAAGTCGTACAACGCAGCCGTTCCTTTTACAGCAAAACAACTGAGGCATCAGTAAGTGACTAGCCCAGGATTGTGCAGAAAATGAGCAGGAAAATAGGTTTAGAATTGGGTATGTGGGGAGGGGTACTGTGTTGTGTGTGTGTGTGTGTGTGTACACACACACGGGCGCACATGCCTGTGTGTTTGTGTACACGCATGCACGTATACAGGCAAGAGTGCAAGGGTTCGTTCTTTATTAATGTCAGTTTTTCAATATGTTTAATCTAAGAGGGTTGAACATTTTTCCTATTTCATCTAAGAGGGTTGAACTTTTTCCTTTGGATCTATTGAATCCAGGGGATTCTACCTCTGAGCCCTATTTTTTAGGGGGGAGGGGACTGGGGATTGAACCCAGAGGCATTCTACCTCCAGGCTACCTCCCTTTTATTTTTTTTAATTTTGAAACAGGGTCTCGCTAAATTGCTGAGGCTGGCCTCTAACCTGCAATTCTCCTGCTTAGCCTCCCAAGTACTCAAGTACTGAAACCAACAGGCATGCGCCACCACGCAGGGCTAGAATAGGGTTTTATGTTCTAGCCCATGGCTTTCCATTGCAGCACCATAACCCTGAGTATGATTCCAAAAACAAATGGTGAAGATGAGACCCTGGTCAGCTCTGCGAGAGCCTGCAGCAGGTCGTGTCGGCCTCTGGGAGAGTCATGATACATGGGCTTTGAAAGATCTGCAAAGCAATTCATAAACCTACTTGACCAAAAAAAGCTTTAATACCTTCCATTAATATCCCTTTGCAGAACTAGCATTCTATGGAAGTCAATTTGGGAAACAATGCATAACAGATGTATTGGGATACCTGTATATAAATAATTATAATTCTTTTCTTTCAGCTCTTGGGACCAGATGCAAAACAAAACAAAAAAAAAAATAACTCCTCTTCTTCCTTCTCACTTCCTAGAAACCCCTCCCAAGTCCGCAACTCCACTCCTCTACCCGCAAGGCCATGCATGTGTATAGGAAATGTTTCAACCCTCTGAGATTTATTTATTTATTTATTTATTTTTATTTATTTATTTATTTTAGGTGCTGAGGACTGAACCCAGGGGCATTCTACCTCTGAGCTATACCCCCAGCCCTTTTTATTTTTTGTTTTGAAACAGGGTTCTACTCAATTGCTAAGGCTAGCCTCAAATCCGTGATCCTCCTGTCTCAGCCTCCCAAGTACTAGGATTACAGGAGTGCACCAATGTACCCAGCAAGCAACACTATCTTAACATGTGGTCACACGCGTTCTTTGTGTGCCTACAGATTGGGGCCCACCTGTAGGACTTCATTTAACCTTAATTACTTCCTTCTAGACCCCGTCTCCAAATGCAATCACATTTGGAGCTGGGGCTTCAGTATACGAACCTCGGAGGGACATAGTTCAATCCATAACCATGATGGAGAATATAATGATGACATCAAATCAGATGGTATTGATGGTGACCAGAGATGGTTTCCTGATAATAGCTCAAATTTGATTTTAAAAACTAAAGAAAGCCAGGCGTGCTGGCACACACCTGCAATCCCAGTACTTGGAGACTGAGACAAGGATCACAGGTTCGAGGACAGCTTCAGTAATGTAGTGAGACTCTCAGCAACCTAGTAAGACTTTCAGCAACCTACCAAGACCCTGTTTCAAAACAAAACAAAAATAAAATGGGGCTGGGGGTATAGCTTGGAGGTAGAATGCCCCTGGGTTCAATCCCCAGTATCACAAAAAAAAAAAGCCCGGGCGTGGTGGCACACGCTTGTAATCCCAATACTTGGGAGGCTGAGACAGGAGGATAGCAGGTTCGAAGACAGCCTCAGCTACTTAGTGAGGAGGCCCTCTGCAACTTAGTGAGACCCTGTTTCCAAATAAAGAATAAAAAATAGGGCTGGGAGTGTAGCTTGGAGGTAGAATGCCCCTGGGTTCCAACTGCAAAAAAAAAAAAAAGAAGCTAAAGAAAGAAACAGGCAAATTGCCTGCACACTCATGTCCTTTTCACAAGCGAGAGTAAAAATAAAGAATCTCAGTGGATCATAATAGCAATGTCTGAAAGTATTAATCCCTTCTGAACAGAAACAAGGTGAAAATTCATATTAAGAGAAAAATAAATGAGATTTGCTCCTCCAAGCACCTCTTCCTGGCTGAGGGAGGCTGGAAATCTTCAACAGACTGGAGAAGAGGCTGAGCTCACCAAAGACCGCCCTGCCCTCCATGAGCCCGGCCAGGGCTGGGAGGGCTATCTCTCGCTACCCAAGGGCCAACCACATTCTCACCTCTTCCTGTGTGGCCAGAGCTAAATCCCGGGGAAAGGACTTCTCCATCCACTCTTCCTTCCCCTGAGAAAGCAGGCAGCACTTGGGGCACCTGCAGGGTGCACCTCCACCCGCCCACACACCCGACAGGTGCAGCTGAGCCAGCAGGAGCCAAGCAAGGAGGAAAGGGCACGTGGGCGGGAAAAGGGCACAGCTCCCCGAGGGGCCGAGGGCGGCATTGGCGACACTGGCAAGAAGGACCTTGCTGATCACTTCCTTTCTCATTATTTCAGGATTATTGTAATTTCGCGCAAACACGCCTCCTCCCCAGCGCTGCCCTGCCGCCTCCCTTCTTACTCGGTGCTGCCCCCCAGCAATGCTAATAAACGGCTTCCGGATCATTTTTATTCATTTTGCGCATTTCACTCACAGTACTTCATGTGACTTATGTAGACCCTGCAGCTCATATTTCTATTTGAATTGCAGGGCAAGTAGTGAGTTTTAACATTCCAACTGCACACACATTCTTCTTTCCCTCGAAATGAAAGATCATTTGAACTTTGAATTGCATTAGCATGACATTTTTCTACTAAATTACCCTGGCTGCACTCAACAGCCTGAAAAGAAACAAACCTCTTTTAACTCTATAGGCCATGTGAGTGAATAAATACCGGAGGGCAAGCCAACAGAGGGGAGGAGGCAGCCACAACCTGGCAAGGCGGGGATGCTGCCCCTGCCTGCCGTGGGGAGCCCATCTGTGATGCCGGCCTGGCAGACCGGGAGCCATTGCTGTGCGCCCCCATGCCAGGCTGGGGCTGGAGCGTTCGGATGGATGGAGCAGAAAAGTTAATGGTTCTCAGCAGCTGTTGCTTTGTAAAAAAAAAAAAAAAAAAAAAAAAAAAAAAAAAAGAGGTGCAGCTTCTCCTATCATTTTTTTAAGTAATAATGTTTGCTTTCTCTTGTATTATAATTGTAGGAAATGCTCATTGTGGGAAATGCAGAAAATGCAAATCGAGGAAAGAAGACAATAAAAGCCACCCCTACTCTCACCACTAAAACTGTGACTTTTAGGGATATATTTGTTTCCAAGTCCTTGGAGGGGAGTGGATGGAGTCCTATTTGATTATATATGTGCATAACATTGTTGGGTTCGTTTTGGGCATATCTGTATATATGATTTGAATCTCTTTTTTTACTTGACATTTCTTTAGTGAACATTTTCCTATTGCTTAGAAAATTGTGATTTGCAATGGTTGCATAATGTTCCCTCATAAGAGCGCATCATGTTGATTTAATCATTCCTTTATTGGTATACATTGATACCACTTCCAAGGTTTGCCTTTATAAAAAATGCTGTGGTATCTTTTTGCATGTAAATGATAACTAATAGCGGTTACCACTTCTTTTTTTGTTTGTTTATTCTTTGTTGTGGTACTGGGGATTGAACCCAGGGACATTCTATCTCCAAGCCACACACCCATCCCTGGTTTTTTTATTCATTTATTTATTTTGTGTGTGTGTGTGGTATTGGGGATTGAACACAGGGGCTTCTACCTCCAACCTACACCTCCCGCCCTATTTTTTATTCTTTATTTTGAAACAGGGTCTCACTAAGTTGTGGAGGGCCTCACTAAGTAGCTGAGGCTGGCCACGAACCCGGATCCTCTGGTCTCTGCCTCCCAAGTACTGGGATTATAAGCGTGTGCCACCACACCCGGCTTTTTTTTTTTTTAAACAGGGTCTCACTAAATTGCAGAGGGGCTCGCTAAGTTGCTGAGGCTGATCGCAAACCTGCGATCCTCCTGTCTCAGCCTCCCACACACTAGGATTACAAGTGTGTGCCACCCGCCCTGCTGGTCACCACTTCTTAAGCTCCTGTTGTGTGCCAACCATGATAATGGACACTTCTCAGAATGTTAATATCGTATATATTATAATATTATAATGTAGGTATAGTATAATCATCACAATATATATTAACTCTTGTCATCTCCTTTAGAGGTGGTTTTTTGTTTTTTATTTTGTTTTTTGTAGTCCTGGGGATTGAATCCAGGGGCATTCTACCTGAGTTACACCCCCAGCCCTTTGTATTTTTTTTTAATTTTTTTGCAGTACTGGGGATTGAACCCAGGGGCTTTTTACCTCTGAGCTATACCCCCAGCCCTATTTTTTTTTATTCTTTATTTTGAAACAGGGTATCACTAAGTTGCGGAGGGCCTCACTAAGTAGCTGAGGCTGGATGCAAACCTGTGATTCTCCTATCTCAGGCTCCCAAGTACTGGGATTACAAGCATGCACCACCACGCCCTGCTTATTTTTTTGTTTTGAAACAGAATCTCACTAGGTTGCTGGGAGTCTCACTACTTGCTGAGACTTATCTCACACCTGTAATCCTCCTGTCTCAGTCTCTCAAGTACTGGGATTACAGGCGTGCACCACCATGCCTGGTTTAGAGGTGGTTTTTATTCTCCACATTTTATAGGCAAAGGTGAGCTGCCAGGGTTCACTAACTGGTTCAACAATGTCAGGTATTAACAATCCCAGGATTTGACCCTAGAATTTCCCAACTTGGGCATCTCTGCTCTTCCACCTCTGTTCTGGATTGTTACAGTTTGGATCTGGAATGCATTCCAAAGGCTGATGTGCTAAAGGCTTGGTCCCCGCCAGGCATAGTGGCGCACGCTTGTAATCCCAGTACTTGGGAGGCTGAGACAGGAGGATCGCAGGTTCAAGATCAGCCTCAGAAATGTAGCGAGACTCTCAGCAATGTAGCAAGACCCTGTTTCAAAACAAAAAAATAAGCCAGGCTTTGGTGGCACACACTTGTAATCCCAGTACCTGGGAGGCTGAGATAGGAGGATCGCAGGTTTGCGGCCAGCCTCAGCTACTTAGTGAGGCCCTCCACAACTTAGTGAGACCCTGTTTCAAAATGAAGAATAAAAAATAGGGTTGGGGGTGGAGCTCAGATGTAAAATGCCCCTGGGTTCAATCCCCAGTACCACAAAAAAATTTTTTTTAAAGTAAAGGCTTGGTCCCCAGTGCAGCCATGTTCAGAGGTGGGGCTTGGGAAGTGGTTGGATTGTGAGGCGTCTGATCTCATCCGTAGACTCCATTGATGGCTTCATAGATGAGTAGACTATCAGGAGGTGCTGGAAACTGTAGGGGGTTGGACCCAGTTGAAGGCAGTGGGTCCTTGGGGGCATACCCTTGGAAACTATATCTTGTCCCAGCCCCTTTCTCTCTCTCTTTGCTTCCTGGCTGCTATAAGCTGAGCAGCTGTCCTGCACCACGCCCTTCCGCCATGGCGTTCTGCTTCACCTCGGGCGCAAAGCCATGGAGCCCGCGGACCATAGACTGAAACCTCCAAAAACATGAGCCAAAGCAAAATTTTGCTCCTTTAAGATGATCTCGGGTATTTTGTCTCCGCAACAAAAAGCTGACTAACCCATGGGGTTCGCCACTCTGCGCTCCCATCCCCTTCTCTGAAGATGGCGGGAAAAGGTGTTCAAGGCCATGTACAGGACAATCCGACTCTGCCTCAGACGACTGTGTAGAGTCAGAGTCAGAGGAGAGTCCCAGACACTCGGCAGGAGTTGGAGCATTGTCTCAGACAAGGAGCAGTAATTTATTTTGAATGGAAGTTGGGGGAGGTGGTGAAGATTCTGCGAACGACGGAAGACGCAGGGTCCTCAGCTTCTCACCATCTGCATCAGGGGCCGGATTTGATGAAGGGCATCATGACCTGCAGGAGCCACCTGGACCGAGTCTTCAGACCACCTGGACTGAGTCTTCAGACCACCTGGACTGCTGGGTGCAGGGCAAGGGTAAGCTCCCAGAAAAAAATACAGAGAAATAAAGTGTATCCTTTTGGCGCTTGGTAATGCAAAAAAAAAAAACTCAGTGATACACTTGACATGTTTTTTTTGTTTGTTTAAAGAGGTCATATGGATCACCTTGCAGGTAGGCATGTAAATGTGTTATTCCTATAAACGCATTGGTGTTGGTGAGCAATCTTAAGTATGTGAGTGGATATATCACCGTTGCCTGCCAAAGGCACACGGATGGATCCATTGGCTTTCAGGAAGCGCTGGGACAAAGCAGTGTTTCCTAGCGCTGTCCTCCCCAAGATCTATGCAAGGCAGCCTCGGCTTTTGGGTGGAGTGGAAACAGGGTCCGCGAGTCTCCCCATGTCTTCCCACCCCCCTACGGGTGGTGTCTGGGCTTGAGCTCCATGTCTGTGCACTCCCCGCAGTGCGCCTGTGTAGGCACCCGACGTGGCAGTTTGTGTGCAGGGTTCTGGAAGAGCCTGACTACATCATCCCCTGGGTCAGGGTGATTTCAGACTGCTTCTTTCTTTCTCTCTCTCTCCCAAATTTTGCAAGACTGGGAGAAACATTTGGCCCAGAAAAAAAAGCTGTTCCTGAGCCAGGCTGGGAAATGCTACTTGGAAAAGCTACTGTGGTGCCTACAGTGGAGAGACATAGCAAGAAGCGTGTTTGCACAGGGGCTGGGGCCCGCGGTGGAATCTCTGCTCTGCCGGTTATTAGCTGTGTGGCCTCAGGATCTTCTCTGGACCCCAGTTTCTTCATCCATAAATCATTCATTCATTGCATTCCTCTATTCAAGTAATTTCGTGGATTTGTTGACTACCAGCTACGATGACAGTAAGTGACATCAACTGAGTGATTACTCTGTGTTGGCACGGTGGTAGGTGCCATCTAGACACTGAGCCATAAAACAAGTGTGACGTCTGCCTTCCTGGAGTTTGCTATCTGGTGGGGGATCATTGAGAAAACATGTGAACATGTGTGAACAAGTAGTATATAAACACAAGTTGGGATGAACACGATTGAGTAAATGAACAGAATGCAATGATAAGGGATATAGGGAAAAAGAGAGAAGGTAAGAATTTAGGTAAGGATAACATTTTATCTTGTAAGAGATATAATAATCCCAGGGCTTGGGAGGCTTAAAGAGGAGGATCGCAGGTTCAAGGCCTGCCTCAGCAACTTAGTGAGACCTTCAACAACTTAATGAGACCCTGTTTCAAAATAAGAAAAAAAAATTAAAAGGGCTGGGGATATAACTCAGAAATAGAACACCCCTGGGTTCAGTCTCCAGGAGAGAGAGAGAGAGAGAGAGAGAGAGAGAGAGAGAGAGAATAAACTATCCAGCAAACAATAGTTGTTAATATTATTATTTACATGATACCATGTGTATCACCCCGACCCTTGAAATCTCTTTAGGGGAAACTCAAACCTCCAATTCCATTCCCCCAGGGAAGTCTAAAACCCACCCCAAAACATCTGTACAATGCCTAGGGAGGATCCTTGGGGTCCCACCTAGCTCTGGCTCTTGTTCCCTGGACATGTGGGTCTCCTGGTCATCTCCCACACGCTGTCTCTGCAGCGCTCTGCACAGGTGGGAAATCCAACCCCCACTTCAGTTTCCACCATAAATAAGTAGATGGATGAATAACAGACAGCAATTTTGGTGTTGAGTAGACTTCACCGAAGGGCTATGGGGAGGGATTTACGTGACAGCAAAGCAAAGAAGTTAAAACAGAATACTAGGCTTCTCCATCCTAAAATGTTCTTAAGGCCTCGCATGACCCTCCTCGCCCCATATGCCTCCCAGCTCGCCATCAGTTTCCCTCCAGGAGGAAAGCCCATTGATCTCTTCTCCTGCCTTGCAGCTCTTAACACCGATGCTCTCAGAGTTTCACCTTCTACCCTGGATATCTAACCATGAGGCTTTCTCAAAGGCAGCATCCTCTCTAAGGGAAACTCTACTCCGAAATAATCAAATTGCAGCTCTTTTTCCCCCTGTGTCATGGTCGTCGCCACGATTAGTGTCATTATTAGTATTAGTGTGAAGCCTGACACCTTAGAAAAGGGTATGGCAGATCTCCCCTGCGTAAAATCACGTCCTTGCAGTGTGAGAGTGACCGAGGACACCTGCACTGAGAAGTGTCCTGGAAGAGGCCATGACATCTGGTGTTCTGGGATGACCCTGCCCGGCAGCCCACAAGGCCATAAAACAGAGAACGCTGAGCTCAGTCCCGCTTCACTGTGGCCCATCACACCACTCATTCTCTCCAGGACTGGCGTCTTCCTTATGGTACCTAACGCTCAAGGGCTTGAGGAGCCAGTCTCCCTTCTCTCTGTCCTTCCTTACACCAAAAACTAGAGTCCTGGAATTTGGTTTTCCTGATAGTCCCATGGGCAAAGCAGTCTACAATGTATTGAAGCTTTTGCAAGTGCAGAGCTCACCAGAATCCCTGGCCGAGGATGCAGAAGCAGGAACTTCATCCAGATGTGCTAATGGCCATTCACAAGCGACCCAGCATCTGCCTGCGTTACTTATGGCAAACCTAACTCTTCAATGTTCCCCAGAGAGATACTCCTTCTCACAGCCCAGACCACGTGGAATGTATCAGAGAAAGCTCTTTCTCCCCGGCCTTAGAACCTCATTTGTTGCAGTGGATTAGACACTCTCTTTCACCCTGGATTGGAGCCCAAGAGGATGTAAGGCCTGGAACTGTGATCATGAGGTCCCAGAGGCCACTTGCACAAAGAGCACAAAGGAGGGGGGTTGAAAGAGGCCAGGCCTGGGCCATCATCAGAGCCCTGAATCTAGCAGCGCCAGAAGTCAGCCCTACACAGGACTCTCTGGTCAGGTGAGCCAGTCGGCATCTTTTTAATTTTCTTAAAATGTATTGTCTAAGCCGGGCGTGGTGGCGCACGCTTGGAATCCCAGTACTTGGGAGGCGGAGACCGGAGGATCCGGGTTTGCGGCCAGCCTCAGCTACTTAGTGAGGCCCTCCACAACTTTGAGAGACCCAGTTTCAAAATAAAGTATAAAAAATAGGGCTGGGGGTGTAGCTCGGAGGTAGAACACCTCTGGGTTCAATCCCCGGTACCGCAAAAAAAAAAAATGTATTGTCTACCTTTTGCCCTATGGAACAGAACAAGTCTTACTGGATCCCCAGATCTGTGGTGGATCAGGGATCCACTTCCTAGTCCAACCTGCCCCGTTGGGATCCAAGGGGCCGTCACACATGGGCTGCTTCTAAGGCAGAAACAAGCAGCCTCGCAGGCTCCAGGGCAGGATTCTAACCTGCATTCACTCCAGGTGAAGAGATGGAGCAGAAATCTAGAGGCAGAACTAGACAGAACCTGACCCTGTGTCCCCTGGTAAGTTTGTTTTTCAATAACATCAAAGGCTTTCTTACTGAATCTGACCAAATTTCCTGCAAACTAAATCAAAATATACCTTAAATAGTATTTGTGACTCTGTCTGTTCTCTCAAAAGGTCAGATAATACTATTTTTCACATAGTACTTTCTATAATTTGAGTCAATGTTCATGTGAATGAATAGGTTTGCAGAGGTTTACAGGGGATGCTCAGACCAAATTGGGGTCAACCCTGCTGGGCCCCAGATCCAAGGCAATACTACCTTATCACATAGAAAGGCATTGGCTCATGGATTTTGTGGCAATTTCTGAGCTTCTTACTTAGTAATTTTAGATTTTCTTGTGTCTTAAAAAGCCACAGAATCTCCTTGCTTGACTAAAATATGGAAAAATTTGGTGTGCGTACCCACCATCCTTTTGATGGTGGGCATGGCATCTCTGTAATTTTGGTATTCATCTTATCCAATAATTTCAGGTGTTCCTAGGAAATTTCCTGGCCAATATTTTGTGTATCTTCTTTCAAATGGAATATTTCCAATACCTAATTTGGGATACTATATATCGTGACTTAATGAGCCCACACTCACCATTTTGTTTGTGTGTGTGTGTGTGTGTGTGTGTGTGTGTGTGTGGTACTGGGGATTGAACCCAGCGGCATTCTTTCTCTGAACTGCATCCCCAGTCTTATTTTATTTTCTATTTTGAAACAGGGTCTCAGGTTGTAGAGGGCCTCACTAAGTTGCTGAGGCTGACTTTGAACCTGCGATCCTTCTGTCTCAGCCTCCCAAGTACTGGTATTATAGGCATGTGCCACCACACCTGACTCACCACTTTTAATAGTTGTAACTTTACTGAAATATAATTGACATGCAGTAATCTGAATATATTTAAACCATACAGTCTGATAAGCTTTTACCTATAGAAGCACCCAAGAAACCATCAATACAATCCAGACTAGGAACGTGAACACCAAAATCTTCCTCAGAACCTTCCTGGTTCTCCGCTGCACCCCATCGTCTTACCACTCCATCCCCTCTGCATCTTCAGGAAGTTATATATTGGCTTTCTTTCACTATAGATTGTTTCACATTTCCAAATCTTATATAAATGGAATCAGATAGCAACAATCTTTTTTTTTTTTTTTTTTTGCGGTACCGGGGATTGAACGCAGGGGCGTTCTACCTCCGCACTACGCCCCGGCCCTATTTTTTATGCTTTATTTTGAAACCGGGTCTCACGAAGTTGCGGAGGGCCTCACTAAGTAGAGAGAGAGAGAGAGAGAGAGAGAGAGAGAGAGAGAGCTGAGGCTGGCCATGAACCTGGATCCTCCGGTCTCCGCCTCCCAAAGTACTGGGATTACAAGCGTGTGCCATCACGCCCGGCTGCAACAATCTTTTTTTATCTGACTTCTTTTACTGAGAATATTACATTGTGATCCATCCATCCAAGTTGGACCATGTATGTATCTGTGCTTTGTTCTTTTTGATTACTAAATAGTGTTCCATTGGCTGGTTATGCCATAGTTTGTTTATTCATCCATCTGTCAATGGACATTTAGGGCTGTTTTCAATTTTGAGCCATTATAAAGTAAAGTTGCTATGAATATTTGTGCACAAATCTTATGGAAAGAAGTTTTAGTTTCTCTTTGATAAATACCTAGAAATAGAATAGTTGGATCATACAGTAGGTGTATGGCTGTGTGTGTGTGTGTATGTGTGTGTGTGTGTGTTACTGGACACAGGACATTCTACCTCCAATCTACACCCTGGCCCTTTTTTATTTTTTGTTGAGAAACAGAGTCTCACTATGTTACTGAGGAACTCACTAAGTTACTGAGGCTGGCCTCGAACCTGTGATCCTCCTGTCTCAGATTCCCAAGTACTAGGACTCCAGGCATGCGCCACCACACCCAGCATGACTATTGTATGTGTGTGTGTGTGTGTGTGTGTGTGTGTGTGTGTGTGTGGTACTGGGGATGGAACTCAGGGACATTCTACCTCCAAGCTATACCCCCAGTCCAATTTTATTCTTTATTTTCAAACAGGCTCTCACTAAGTTGCAGAGGGCCTCA
>PVJS01015085.1:0-15980 GCA_004027185.1 Glis glis
AAAGAATAAAAAATAGGGCTGGGGTTGTAGCTGGGAGGTAGAATGCCCCTGGGTTCAATTCCCAGTACCACAAAAAAAAAAAGAAGAAAGAAGAAAGAAAGAAGAAGGAAGAGGAAGAAGAAGAAAAGGAGAAGGAGGAGGAGGAGGAGAAGGAGGAGGAGGAGGAGGAGGAGGAGGAGGAGGAGGAGAAGAAGAAAAGAGGAAGAAGAAGAAGAAGAAGAAGAAGGCCGCCCCTGGGTGCAACCCCCAGTACCACAAAAAGAAAAAAAAAGAGTTTGTGTTAGTCCACTGGTGCAGGCCGGCCAGGGTGGGACCCGAGTTAAACCAGTGTGTGCTAAAGGGTCTGGGCCTGGGTCCTCTCGCCCCAGCTTCTCCTGAATGGCCAGTGTAGGATTCAGGTAGGGCACCTCTCCTCCATCTGTGTGAGATTACTGGCCATGCCCGAGGCATCTGGCGAGCTCCCTCCTACAGCTATGGGGCAGATGTTCAGAAAAAGCAAGCTCATTTAGCAGCAAGGGAAGTAAACTGTGGCTGGAGAGGCTTTGCCACCCAAAGGATCCCAGAACCCGTCATGAAGATAGTAGAACCCAAAGTGATAGCGCCGCCCTGGTTCCATGCCCCGAGCCCTCACTGAGCACCGCCAGGCCCTGGGCCGCCCACTTACGCTCATTTTTCAGTTCCATCCTGGCTGTATCTCCAGGAGACGCTTCCATCCCTACTCGCCGGAAGAGGAACGTACCTCTCAGATGCGCCCTGTGGCTTGTCTTGCCTCACAAGCTAGGGATGCCCACTCAGGGCTGTCTGATGCTCAGGCCTGTGTGTGTGTGTGTGTGTGTGTGTGTGTGTGTGTGTGTGTGTATCACTATTTACCCCCACTCCTGAATTTATTTTGGACAGTTTGCCCTTTGGCAGTGTGCTGCCCCTGGAGAGCCAAATGCCTCTGTGTCCCCGCCTCTCCCCACTCTAATACAGATAAGAGCTGCGAATATTATCATCTGACATGCTAATCAAACTGGGGGCCTACAGATTGTTGGGGGGATGGATGGGCCTTTATAAACCACTGGGGACTATGAGTTGAAGGGGGTTTCATCCAACTTCTTTGTTTTGGTTTTATTTGTTTGTTTGTTTAGTACTGGGGATTGAATCCAGAGACATTCTACCTCTGAAGTACACCCCCTTTTTATTTTTTATTTTATTTTTATTTATTTTGCAGTACTGGAGATTGAACCCAGGGACATTCTACCTCCGAGCTACACCCCCAGCCCTATTTTTTATTCTTTATTTTGAAATAGGGCTCGCTAAGTTGCAGAGAACCTCACTAAGTAGCTGAGGCTGGCCGCGAACCCGGATCCTCCGGTCTCAGCCTCCCAAGTACCCTTTTTATTTTTTTATTTGAAACAGGGCCTCACTAAGTTGCTGAGTCTGGCCGTGAACTGTGATCCTCCTTTTTCAGCCTCCCAAGTACTGGGATTACAGGCCTAGCTCACCCCACTTCTTTGGATTTTCTTTCTGCATTATGCCCATGAGGAGAAATCTGCATATTCTAGGGCTGAAGGCCAATGACACTTTCCCCACCTCCAGATCAGAGCTGACGGCCTTCCCAGGCTCCCAGGCTGATACGAATCACGGCATGACCTGGCAGCCAACGCCTTGCCGCTCCACCATTCCCTACATCACCGACTGTGCATAGCAAGCCAGCCCGAAGCTGAGCGGCTCGAACAACAAGAATGTATTGGTTTTCTTGGCACCGTGGGTTGGCCAGGCTCACTCACGCAGCTGCCTTCATGGGACTGGTCACTTGGAATTTAGAGCCCCTGCAGATGGGGCACAGGGTACCTGCGAGGTGAGGTCAGGCTGCACCTGCACCGTGACCACTCTACATGGCCTTAGACCTGTCCTTTCAGTGGGAACAATGGATTTGGATTAAACAGGATTTCTTTTTGGTACTGGGGATTGAATGCAAGAACATTCTACCTCTGAGCTATACCCCCAGCCCCCTTTTTATTTTTTAATGTTGGAACAGTGTCTTGCTAAGTTGCTGAGGGTCTAGCTAATTTGTTGAGGCTGGCCTTGAACCTGCAATCCTCCTGTCTCAGCCTCCCAAGTATTGATGCCCTGAGAGCCACCATCATCTCCCCATGCCAGTTTCAGCTCTTCACTGAGTAGTCCCTGGCAGGACCCTGTCCATCCAGATTCTCCCCTGCCACTGTTCTCCACAGAGGAGGGGGGGCTCTCAGGGTAAAAGGATGGGCCACCCATGGTGAGGAAGGCCTGTCAGTCTTCTTCCTAGAGTTAAACACACACTGTTTTCTCTAGTCCTTTCTCTTTCTCTTCTCGTGTGTGTGTGTGTGTGTGTGTGTGTGTGTGTGTGGTGTATGTTATAGCTTTATTGAGATATAATTAACATACCTTATAATTTAATTATTGAGATATAATCAACATACCATACAATTTATACAATACATACAAGTATACGATTCAGAGGTTTTTAGTATATTCACAGGATTGAGCATTCATCACTACAAACTAATTTTAAAACATTTAAATCCTCCCCCCAAAAGTGATCCCCTTACTCATGAACAGTCACTCCCCATCCCTCCCCAGCTCCTCTCCCCCACCCTGACCCTAGGCAACTATTAATCTACTTTCTGAATAGATAAACCTGCCAGTCCTGGGCGTTTCCTGTAAAAAGAATCACGTGTGTGATTACAGCTGGCTTCTTTCATTTACCACGATGCTGTCTGGGTTCAGCCATGCTGGAGCATCAGTACCTTTCATCCCTTTTTATTGCCAAATAAATGTCCAGATGCATTCATTTCTGTTTTCATTTCTCTTGGGTACACGCCTAAGAGAGGAATCGCTGGGTCATATGACGACTCTATGATTTACCTTTGGCGAAGCTGCCAGACTGTTTTCCAAAGTGGCTGTAACATGTTTGATTCGCACCAGCAGCCTTTGAGTTTTCTACTTTCTCCGCATTCTTGACAACTCTTGTTATTGTCCATCTTTTTGTTTATAGCCATTGTGTGGGTATAAAGTATCTCATTATGGTTTTGATTTGCATTTCCTGCATGATTTTTATTTCCCCAGATGTTGTGCATTTTTTCATGTGTTTATTGGTCATTTGTATAGCTCCTTTGGAGAAATGTCTATTCAGATCCTGTGCTCATTTTAAAAATTGAGTGCTTTTTGAGTTATATGAATTCTTTTTATATTTTAGATGCAAATCTCTTATCAGGTATGTGGTTTTGAAAGTATTTTCTCCCTTTTAGTGAATTGTCTTTTCTTTTCTTGATGGTGTCTTTTGTAGCACAAAAGTTTCTAATTTTTATGAAGTCCAATTTATCTATTGTTTCTTTGATTGATTGTGTTTTTTATATATTTAAGAAACCAGTGCCAAATCCAAGGTCAGAAAGGTTTACTACTACATTTTTTCTATGGATTTTTTAGTTTTAGTTCTTATATTTAGATGTTTTTTCCACTTTAATTTTTATATATGGTGTGAGGTTGGGATCAAATTTCATTCTTTTTCATGGGAATATTGGTTCTAGCATGCCGTCAGCCCCATTTGTTGAAAAGAACATTGCTTCTCCATCGTTATTACCTTATCACCCTTCCTGTGGCTTTCTAAAATATTATTTACTTCTTAGTTCCTTAGAAATACACGAAATATGCATCTTGCACTTATTTTGAAATTGTCACTTCAGTTGAACAGAAGCCTGTTTAATTTTTCTCTTATTGGAAGTTGATATATGCGGAAACACATTTGATTTCTTATCAGACAAACAGTTCAATCTTGGTGGTTTCTTTCTTTCTTTTTATTGGTGCATTATAATCATACATCTTGATAGGTTTCAGGGTGATAGAAGTATACATGCACACATCGGTCAGTTAGCCCTCTCCCTTTGGTGGTTTATTTCTTACTCACGCTACAAATCCAGTGGCAATTGGTAGGGAAGGTTCTACTCATCATGGTCACTCAGAGACCTGGGCTGGTACAGACCACCTCTACATAAACAAGCTGTCACAATGGCCGGAGCTGGGGAAAAGAATATGGTGGGTAGATCATTGGCTCTTCAAGTTTCTATCTGTAATGATGCTTTTACTCCTACTTCATTGGCTAAAGAAAATCATTTGGTCACACCTGACTTCAGAGGATTCCGGCCAATGCAAAGTACGTTCCCACTAGCAGTATTTGAGGGTTCTGCTTTATCCTCATTTTTGAAAACTCTTCTTATTGTCCATCTTTTCATTTATAGTCACTTAGATGAGAGGAAAGTGGTATCTCATTTCCAAGGATGACAACCAGAAATAATATATATTTATGTAAAATTTTTTTGTGGTACTGGGGATTGAACCTGGGGCATTCTACCTCTGAGCTATGTCCCCAGCCCCATTTTTTATTCTTTATTTGGAAACAGGGTCTCACTAAGTTGCTGAGGGTCTCACTAAGTAGCTGAAGTGGGTGATGAACCCGGATCCTCTGGTCTCAGCCTCCTAAGTACTGGGATTACAAGCATACACCACCATGCCCAGCAACAACCAGAAATATTAATGACCATTTATTTCCCTGGCGTGTACTGAGTGAAATCAGCTGATTTGGACTTTCTGTTGTGCATCTCAAACTTTATCATTATTATTTTTTGTGGCACTAAGGGATTGAACCCAGGGGCATTCTACCTCTGAGCTATACCCCCAGCCCTATTTTATTTTTTATTTTGAAACAGGGTCAGCTAAGTTGCTGAGGCTGGCCTTTAACCTGCGATCCTCCTGTCTCAGCCTCCCCAAGTACTAGGATTATAGGCATGTGCCACCACACATGCCTATAATCTGGCTGCCTCTCCAACCTTAAATAATCATTGCAAGAAAACTCCTTTTTTGGAAACCTTCGGACAATCCTCTTAAACAAATGGTATCTAAATGATAAGAGTGTTCAGGTGCTTGGAGTGGGGTGGGATGAGCTTAGGCTTAGAACTGGAAATCCAGATCTGCTGCTTGCCAGTTTGAGGCATGTTGTCTGACTTCTCGAAGCCTTTGTCTTCTCTTCTATATAATGTGCTACTTGCTGGAGAATTAGCAATGTGAGTTCCCAGCAGACATGCGCCAGGAGGTGCAGTTCCCTCTCTCGTCCTCTGCAGCAGCACCCACCCCCTTCATCTGTCATGACTCCTTCAGCAGAGATTAGGGCTGGAATCACAACACATTGTGTTTGCCTTCAGGGACAAAAACTGTACTTGTTTGGGTTCTGCCAAGTGCACACAGCTGAGTGTAGTTGTCTTTTTCTCTGCTTTAAAAAATGACCCAGGTACATGCGAAACCCATAAAAACCCGGTGTAATAATTTGATTGAATCATATGCATGCCTTGCCCCTTTATTCTCTACCTTAGAAGACAGGAGCACAGTACCCACGAGGAACCACCACCTGCGGGCACTTGGTTGGTTCTAGCATGCGTGCCGTCAGAGCTTGAGAAGCATCCAGCTCACCCGCCCCATCCCGGCTGCGCCCAGTGTTCTATGCACAGGCGAGAGGGCTCTTGCTCAGAGTGGCAGGCCTTCCAGGAGAACAAGCCCAGCTGAGGACCAGGAAAAGGGCTCTCCCACTGCAGCAGGATGACCTCAGGCTGCCTGAAAGGAAAGCTCCAGGCTGCTGATGCTGGCCCTAGACAGGAGGGTTCAGCCAGTGCCTCTCATGCTGCATTAGCCAAAATTCCAGCTATCTCACATGCTAGGCTACCGGAAGGAGGGTCAGGGGTCATGGGTTCCCGAGGCCTCTCATCAGACAGCTGGGATGCCCGGGGCTGAATTCTGCCCCTTTCTAAAACAAAACAAGACAGGAAAAAGAACTTGCCCACCAGAGCGACAGAAAAGACTGGAGATTCCTTTCTTTGGCTGAGTCCAGGAGTCTCAACTTGGATCCACATCAGTGTGAGTTTCAAGGCAGATGTTGCCCTCAAGTTCTCCCCATGGGTCTCTGTTGCTCGCAATCCATGCAGAGCAACCCAACAGCTGTTACCTGAGCATGTGCAGCGCTCCCATCCTGCACTGTGCAGGTGCCCGGATAAGTGACACTTTGTTCCTATTCTCAAGGAGATCAGGGCTGTCTTGGTTTTAGCCAACGACTTTTATTTAGGAAACTTAGGCATGTATGCTACACATATGGAAAAGTGTACATACGAAGCAGGCAGCTCAGTGAGTTTTCACAAGCCAAAACCAGTGCCCAGGTTATGAAGAGACTATTGCCAGAAACCCAGAAGCCACCCCGCACCCCCGCCTCGCCCTACTCACCACCCCAAGGTATCCTGACCTAGAAAAGATAGCACAATAGCTAACTTTTATTGAGTGTTCCTTATGTGCCAGACACAGGTATAAGCACTGTATATCTATTGATTCATTTAATTTTACCCCAGAGATATGCAGAGATGGGAGCATACAGGTAGTGAGTGGTAGAACCTGACTTTGAACCTGAGTAGTTTGTCCCCAGAGTGGATGTCTCCTTGACTACTACCCTTTCAGTGCCTCCTCTGAAAACAAACAGAACTCACTGTGTACTGCCACGCTGGTACTAACGGAGCTCTGCATCAGTTCTGTGGAGAGTAGAAAGGAGCATGGTGAGGTTTGAGCAGGCCTTAATGAATGCATAGGAGTTCCCTTAGCAGATCAAGGGGAGGAGGCGCAAAAGCGGAGTTGGGAAATTGCAGGAATCCTGCCAGATCCTGGTTACCCAGAGCAGCTGTGTGACATGTTGGGGTGTTCGGACTCTTGCCAGAGCAGGCTTTGAAACGGGAGATAGACTTGCTCACGTTCAGAACTGGTGGCCAGCCCCCATGGGAGACGATACAGACCTGCTGGCTTCCTTGGCTCAGAGGTGGGAGCACAGGATGCCCTTCACTTGGCCTCTACCAGCGATTCATTATTGGTTGTACAGGCTTAAGGGGTGTGCAACATTCTGTGGTCATTTTCCAGGGTGTATTTGGGTAGGGTCAAGAGACCCCCCACCCTCATCTTTTAAGTTAGTTTTAACCCAAATGTCAGAAAGGAGACAGTCATTTTTAAGGATAACTGACAATATGGAGGATAAAAAGATGGCCTCATCACAAGTCTGTGTGGGCCAGGTGCTTTCTAGGCAAGGTTGTGCGTGAAAACTGAATACCTGAAGGGCACAAACACTTATAGGGAAAGGATGAGGGGTGGTGGGGTCCACCTGGGAGGGCTGCGTGGAGATGGTGAGCCTTGATAGAGAGGCTTGTGGCAGGAGGCTATCTGTAAGAAATATACAAGTGAGCAAAGCCGGTGCTAGAACTTTTGGACACCCAGGTTCAGAGCCTCAGACGCTCCTGAATTCCCACGGGAGCCTCTGGTCACCTTCTCTGCTGAGCCATCCTCAAGCACCCCAGCCCGGGCCAACGCCCTAGGCCTCTCCGCACCAGGGCCCGTGCGGAGCCCCGTGCCTCCGCCTCCTGGGCGCTGCCCGGGCTCCTCCGGCCTTGGCGCCCCCTCCTTCCCGCCCAGCCTCCCGCGCTCCCCGCTCTCTGCGCAGCGCCGGCTCCTCCCGCGGCTGCATTGCAGACGCGGCCGCCGCAGGGCGCCGGGGCCGCGCAGGCAGCCCGAGCCCGGGTACGCGGGGCCCCGACGGCGCCGCCGGGGTGGGAGCGGGAGGGGCGGAACACGCGCGGCCGAGCGGTTCCCCGAGGAGAGCTCCTGGGGCCGTCGGCCCGGGGCAGCAGGCGCGGCCGTCGATCTCGGGGCCGCCCTCGCCCTCGAGTGCACCGCAGTCGCCCCTCTAGGGGGCCGCCCTTTATTTGGGCGGGTGGACGAGTGAGCGGGCGCCGCGCCGGGGCCACAGCGTCACGAGGGGCCGTGGCCCCCGGGCCTCGCGCGCTGGACGCCGGGGCCCCGCTCCGCCCGCACCCTCCGGGCCGGGCCCGCCGTCGTCCAGCGCGGCGCCGCGCCGCTCGGGCGCAGTTCCGGCGCAGTCCCCGCGCGGAGCCGCTCCGCGCCCCACACCTGCTTCTGCCCGGCTCCGGGTGACGTCACGCGCTCCGATTGGTCCGCGCGTCCCGGAGGGCGGGGCCGGCTCCGGTGAGCTCACCGCCGCGCCCCGCCATTGGCCCGGGCGGCGCACTCGGGCTGTGGCGGGGAGACAGCGGTACCCGGAGCCCCGCGAGTCGTTCCAGCTGCGGCGTGCGGAGTTGAGCGGGCGCAGGGCCGGGCCGGGCGGGGCGGAGGGGCAGGAGAGAGCGGCGCGGCGCGAGCCTGACCCAGCGGTAGCCGTGCTCCCGCGTCCGAGTGAGTGTGCGTGCCGGCGAGGGGCGCGGCGGCCGGGCGCGTGCGGGGCGAGGGCGGCGGCCGGCGGGGGCGCGCGGCGGGGGCGGGGCCGGCGGTGTGGGGCTCACGCGTGTTCGCGGTGCGGGCGCAGCGCGCGTGTTTCTGCGAGGGGCGTGGGGCCGCCGCCCGGGGGCTGTGTGCGGCCACGCGTGATTCTGGCGCGCGAGGGAGCGAGGCCGGCGGGTGTGTTTACGGCGCGAGGCGACTGCGTGGGAGGCGCGGCTGTGGCGCGCGTGGGCCGGTGTTTGGCTGCGGGAGCGTGCGCGGGGCCCGGGTGGGTGTCGGGGGGCGTGTTTCTGGAGCGAGGGGTGTGCGGGAGGGGGTGCGTGTGCATGAGCAGGTGTGTTTGAGGACTGCGTGTGAGACACGCGTGCTCGGGGGGCGCGTGTGCGTCGATGCCCGGTGCTCCCGGGTGGTGTGAGCGCGCCTGTTTACTGGCGGGTGTGCGGGAGCGAGCGTGTTCGGGGGAGCGTGCGTGGAGCGGGTGTGAGACGCGCCGGGAGGGAGTGTTTAGGTGTGCGCGGTGGCTGGCGTGCGTGCGTGCGGGGACGGGTGCTGGGGTGTGTCTGGAGCGGCGGGAGGGAGCGCGCGTGGTGCTGTGCAGGCGCCTGCGTGTGGGATGCGCGTGTCGGGGGCGCGCGAGCAGCTCGGGGGCGCGGGCCCCTCCTTGCCGCCTTTTGTGGCGTGAGCGCTGGGTCCCGCAGCCCCACTCGCGGTGCCCCGAGGCGGGCGCGTTGGGTGCTACGGGGACCTCTGCGGACCCCGGCGCCTGAAGGCTGCCAAGGGGAACTGCCCAGTGGAACGAAGGGACGCTTTGTTCTCCTGTGCGCGGAATGCGGTCGGGAAAGTTGAGACGAAAGGTGTGTGGAAGAACTTCCTGAGAGCTTGGCTTACCTGCAGTCCGGCGACAGAAGAGCATTTGCCCTCGCTGCTACCAGCTGCGCGCAGGGTGGCCCTCTCACACTGTAGGACCTCCTGCGATTTGCACAACCTTAGAGGTGGCTAGGATAGTGCTCTCAATCCCTGCAGATTACTGCAGACATCAAACCAGTTCTCCACAATTGAGGCGCCAGAACAAATTTCTGAAAAGATAATATTCTTGCAGATGATCTTACTCCATTGCCTCACCAGGGAATGACGGTTTTAAAGCCCATTTGCTATTTTGTCCGCTGTTACTTGATATGATTTCTATTGGCTAACCTGAAATACCTAATCAGGAAAGCCGACTAAGTAAACGTGAGAAGGGCTCTCAGATAACCAGAGTGCCTCGTTTATTTGTTTGCTCGAATGCATTATTTTGTTTTCTACCAGTGAGGCCAGACCCTGGCATTTTAAAATCGTGCCCCCAACAAGTTTTGTCCTGTGTTGATAAACAGTCTGGTGGTATGTACAGGAGTCTTCTCCTACTGCCTAAAGGAATTGTTTGGTTTCCCTACAGAATCTGTTATCTACAGAAACTACTGTTCAGGAACCTGATAAAGGGAACCACGTTAAGCAACACAGAGCACTTTTTCTGGTGTGTGTTTATAGGAAAATAGTTTTTTTTTTTTCCCGGTACCTGGGATTGAACGCAGGGGCGTTCTACCTCCGCACTACGCCCCCGGCCCTATTTTTTATACTTTTTTTTTATTTTGAAGCCGGGTCTCACGAAGTTGCGGAGGGCCTTGCTAAGGAGAGGAGAGGAGAGGAGAGGAGAGAGAGAGCTGAGGCTGGCCGCGAACCGGGATCCTCCAGTCTCCGCCTCCCAAAGTACTGGGATTACAAGCGTGCGCCACCATGCCCGGCCCAAAAATAGTTATTATTTGAAGACCAGAATGAGTCGATAACAAATACACTTGTGTTTCTCTTTTTCTTTGTATTAGATTTAGGGAGTAATAGTGTTTAAATGTTCTAGAAAATAGCACTTACTTAAAGAATATGCATTTCTCAAGTAAATTTAGCTTAGTAGTGGTAAGAAGTAGACAATAGCTGTTAATTCCTAAGGACTTTGATTAGGTCATCCCAATTAGTTATATGCTGGGAAATCCAATTGGAAATAGGGTCTTTAATGCAGGAGTTAACAGTGGTGTGTGATTGAAGTTCTGCTTCTGTGATATGCTCGCAAACCCTGTTTCAGGCTTTTCTTCAGTCTTCTGCTCAGCCCCGGAGCTGGGCCCTCCTGTCTAGAAGAGCTGTCACGGCTGCAGTTTGTTCAGGTTGGATGGTTCCAAACATGGGGAACAGGTGGAACCAAGAATTTGAGAAAGATAGTGAAGTGAAGGAACTGGTTTACATTGAAAGTTGCCAGAGGGGAAGGAAGGTGTGACGCTCTTACTGACAGCTAAGATGCAAGGGCTCTGCAAAAGAACCTGCAGTTCAGGAAACGTAAATTGGGGGGGGGGTTAGGATGGGGATCTACAGTTTCCTTTGGGAATCATTTTGATCATTGCTCTTGTGAAGTTGGGCAGTTACAGTACTGTGCTTCAGGCTGCCTTTTCAAAATGTTTGAGGACAAGTTGTTAATGCATTTATATAAAACACAACTTTAGATATCACGCAAAAAAGTCTAACAAGGACCATTTCATTAAACTTGGCATGGCTCTTTAGCCGGCGCAGTGGTTTCTGGAAGTCCTTTATCCTGTCTTAGGTGTGTTTTCTTCCTCTCCCCTTCTCCCCACTGTTCATTGTGTGCCTGCACGTTGACTCACATTTCAAGAGCTGTACTTTTTCTCCTTGAAGTGGTGACATGTTTGTATTGCATCCATCTTTTCAAAAGAAGGACACTCTGAGTGGGGCCAAGTCTTCATTATTAAATATCAACCCTGCATCCTGTCACAGTGTATAAGCCTAATATTGGAGAGTTTATTTCAGTTATGGGATTGTTTGCCAAAAAGCCTCTGGTAGCCACATGTGATATGGTTTATTTGTGTATACCTCACCTTATTAAAAAAATGATTTGAGGGAGTTTCCTGAGATACAGATTACACTGGGAAGCAGGATAAAATAAAAATAGATGAAAAAAAGGATGGTTAGGCAACAGGAAAATGAAGGTACAGGAAAGTAGAATAGGGATATTAGTGAAGTTAGTAAACAGCATTCGTTTTGTAAAATCTTACACACACCTTATAGGGCCGGGCCATAAACTGCATTCTAGGCTATCTGGCAACTGTGGAGTAAACAATGCATGGTTAATTTTGCACATCTGTCTGTCTGCCTTCCTTTCCCTCTCTCTCTCTCTCTTTCTTTCTTTATTTCTTTTGCTATTTCCTTTTCTTTTTTTAGTGCTGGGGATTGAATCCAGAGGCATTCTACCTCTGAGCTAACCTCCCCCAGTCTTATTTTATTTTATTTCTTTTATTTTGAAACAGGGTCTTGCTAAGTTGCTGAGAACCTCAATAGTTGCTGAGGCTGACTTTGAACCTGTGACCCTCCTGTCTCAACCTCCCAAGTACTGGGATTACAGGCATGCGCCACCATGCCTGGCTATTTTAGTCTTTCTTACCCCTTACGTGGAATGAATTTTCTTATAATCCATGTAAAGTCTGACAGCCGTCGATTAGTTTTAAGTGATGATGGGAGAAATCCAGATAAGATGTATTGAATTACATTAAAGGCCACATGTTAACATTAGTCACATTTAACACGTAGGAAGTGTCACCTGCAAGGTGACACAAATGGGTATTGCCACCATATGTCGTGAAGATATTGGTGCTCATACTTACAGAGATCTGCGAGGACAGTCTTACCCTCTTCCCGAGTGAATTGCCCTGAAGTCAGGTGACCATCTTTTCTCTATCATTCTCTGATGGGCCTGCATTTGGGTTAACACACGGCAGGCAGGCAAGGAGATGCCTTTGCTATATGGAAAGTTACTGTCCATTACAGCAAGTGACTCCCTGAGCCATGGTATGATGCCTTGGTAAATAAATTTATAGTGGATTTTTAAAAAGTGATGGGTGGTATGGGGTGCCAGTATGATTTTTTTTTTGCTTCATTTCAGTAAAGTTCTTTTCATGTACTAACTGACATTTTAGTTTTGAAAGTCTCATGATACCTATTATTGGCTTAATTTTATGTTGTCTCATAAACCTTGAAAATCAAGCACAGCCTTAGACATAGGATGTGGAGATCAGTATAGAAGGAGTTTAAACAGGGCAAATGCTTATAGAAGTTTAACTGCTGCTGATAAGCTTATATAACGTTTTTGCAATATGGAAAGTTATGTTAAATAAATAAATTCCCCCCACTAAACAAATACTTATCAACTGCTAAGATTAACCAAGTAGCCTCTCCATTTTTTTTTCACCTGTCTTCTTCTACTTGACTCTCACCACTACCCAATTCTTATCTTTTCTCTAGCTTCTCCCAACTCAAATACTTAGCATGAACCCTCTATTACAGTCAGGCCAGTAAGCCTACCGTTGCCCATACTCCCTGTTAAATTTTGCCTCCTATGCTGGGTATGGTAGTTCACCCCTATAATTCCAGTCCTTGGGAGGTTGAAACAGGAGAATCGCAGGTTCGAGGCCAGCTTCAGCAACTTAGAGGGTCTTAGAAGACCCTCTCTCAAAATAAAAGATAAAAGAGGCTTGGGGTATAGCTCAGAGGTAGAATGCCCCTGATTTCAATCCCCAGTACCATACATACACACACACACAATTCTGCCTCCTAATTCTCTGAGCCTAACTCAAGTCTTACCTGATTAATGAAGTCTTTTCCCTCATCCCCTTGATTAGGTCAGTGGCTCTTGGGGGTAGTAGTTGGGGGGGGGATGGCCTCTATGCTGTATCTTCCTCTAGTATAACTTGCATACTGAAGTCTGTGAGTTGGAGTTCTGTAGATGCTGTTAATTGACAACATACAGCGTTGGATAGCCTGAGAGGCATGGAACGAGAATGTTTTTCTTCAAGCCTAAAACAGACCTGATCCTACTTCATGTATTCAGTTCCGTCTTGTCTCTTGGTAATTTAGACACAAACTTCACCCCATTGCCCATTCAGCTCAGTTCAAGATCCCTGATAGATTTGAATATTCACTTAGTGCTCGTGCAGTGGCTTAACAATCCTGGACATTGTACCAGTGCAGAACAGCTTGGGGCAGACATCTGGATCATCGTCCCAGATTTTTGAAGATTGGCTGAAGGCTTGCTGTCGAGGAATGTGTATAGATAACAGCTGTTTTCTTTCAGATACTACAGTAGGATGGGTACTGGGCTTGTGTTTCAGGTCAACCACTAACTAAAATGAAGGAGAAATCTTGGGAAATTGCCTTTTATCTCTGGATCTCACTCCCTTACCTGTTTCCCAAATCTCCTAGTGGCTCAGGAAATCACTTTAGTGGGTCAACATCGTCATCTTTTTTTTTTTTTTAATCATAGTGCATTGCACTTAGTAAGTATTGATTTGGGAAGTTTTTATTTCAGATGTACGTGTCTAGGTCCTATTTCTTTCTCTTTTTTTGTGTGTGGTACTGGGGATTGAACTCAAGGGTGTTCTATCTCTGAGCTACACCCCAGCCCTTTCTATTTTTTATTTTGGAACAGGGTCTCGCTAAGTTGCTGAGGCAGTCCTCGAATCTGCAATCCTCCCGTCTCAGCCTCCCAAGTACTGGGGGATTACAGGTGTGCGCCACCATGCCCAGCTTGGTCCTATTTCTTTCTGTGGACCATAGTCAAAAAACGTTGAAAGCGATTGGAGTGGATAATTACTAAATTCTCTTTCAGTGCTGTGTTGTGTAGTGATTCTCTTCTGTGGGAATCATCGTTGTTATGACATTGCATTTGGCACTGACGCACGGCCTGAAAGCGTCAAGATGCTTCCGTATGTATATGATTCAACAGCAGATGGTCTCCAGCTAGGCTGCAGCTCAGGATACATCCTCTGTCTTTTGGATTTCTTTGCATAGTCAACATTGAATCGGGGTTCAAATGAGCGTGACAGCTTGTTTCTGCCATAATACATCCCACGTTTTCTAGAGAAATTCTAATGGCATGTGTATACTACTACTAAGGTATATTTAACAATAGGGAATAACTTCTTTATTTGTAGGTGGAAGCAAATGCAAAAGAGGCAGCATTTCAGTTAACAAATTCACTTTACACCTCTCTTTCAGCTGCAAGTGACAAAGCTCCAACTCAAATTGGCTTACATACAAAAGGGAATTAAATGACTCTTACAAAGTCCAGCTCTGAGTTGTCTTCAGGTACAGTGGTTCTCGGTGCTCACGTAATGCCATCAGGAACCTTTCTCTCTTTCGGCTCTCCTCTCCTCTGCGTTGACTTGATTCTCGGGCAGGTGTTCCCAAAGTGGCAGCGAGGTGGCTGACTCAGAGCGCCAGGCTTAAGTTCTGCCAATTAGCAAATGTCTCCGGAGGACAGTGCTTCTTTCCCAGTCATTCCAGGAATTGTCCTGTCTCTTACTGGCCCAGCTTGAGTCAAGTGTCCAACCACTTGAATATGGGGAGGTTGTATTCTCATTGGCAAGAACGGGCTCATGCAGTCACCCTTGGGATCAGGAATTGGGGTCAGCACCACCTAAGCTGAGCATGGGTGCAGTTACCTGTCTTGGTTCCGGCTGCTATAACAAAGCACCCTCAACAGGCAGCTTATAAACAGCAGTAGCTTATTTCTTACAGTTCTGGAGGCTGGAAGTCCAAGATCAGGGCACCAGCATGGTCCGGTTCTGGGTGGCACACCGCCAGGTTTTTTTTGTTTGTTGGTTTGCTTTTTGTTTTTTACTGCAGATAGAGGACAAGATTGTTTTCTGGAGTCTCTTTTATGAAGGCACTAATCCTCTTCACGAGGACTCCAGTCTCATGATCTCATTACCTCCCAGAGGCCCCACCTCCTAATACCGTCAGCTTAGGGTTAGGATGAATTGGGGGTTAGAGGACACAAACATTTAGTCCATTGTATGGCCCACAAGACAGGCAGGTGCTCCGACGGAGAAGGCAGAGGGGATGCGAGGCAGGCACACTGTGAAGGAACTGCTACTTTTTGATTGTCTCTCTTGGTTGCCTTATTCCCAGAGAAAGCACCATTCATTCTAAAACCACAGGAACTTGTGATAAGGCTTTATTTCATGTTTTTATTCTTGTCCCATTTTAAACAAAGAGAAGCCAGAACTCTCAGATTTCAGTGAATCTTTAACTGGTTGCTGAGCAACAATCCCTAAGACCATTTTCAGAAAATATGATTCAGGAGCCAGGCATGGTGGCGCATGCTTGTAATCCCAGTACTTGGGAGGCTGAGACAGGAGGATCCAGGTTTGCAGCCAGCCTCAGCTACTTAGTGAAGCCCTCCACAACTTAGTGAGACACTGTTTCAAAATAAAGTCTAAAAAATAGGACTGGGAGTGTAGCTCAGAGGTAGAATGCCCCTGGGTTCAACCCCCAGTTCTGCAAAAAAAGAAAATATGACTCAATTCCATAGTATTACACACTGTGGTCTAGATTAATCAAAAATTTATTTACATATCCTTTTGCCTTTTGTAGTGAAAGAGACTATCATGCTACTTTAGCCAGAATCAATGCCCCTGGCTTTGTGTGTGTGTGACAGGTGTTTTAGCCAATAATGTAAAAAAAAAATAGCAAATGCCCAGCCTGTAACTGATGATTCCAAAACCTATAAGTCAATTGAATAGCTTCCAGATAAACAGTGCCATAAATGGTAGGTAGGT